>WOGR01000399.1:0-25925 GCA_015342045.1 Leptinotarsa lineolata | reverse complement strand
CGCGGACAATATTTGCATGAAATTATCTTCAAACATTAAATTATATTGATCGTTCTATCGATTCCAATAAATATTTTACCAATTTCTTTTTAAATTTTGTTTTTTTTTGAAAATCAAATCCTATACCTCTTAAAAAATCACCATATTTTATTTCGAAACCTCTCATACGTTCATTCATGATCAGCTAATGGAAATTATCATAACAAATATGATCTCTTTCTCTGCTCGTGCCTTGTTAATAACAATACAAATGTAAGTATTATTATTTTCACTAACATTGTTATTATTATTATTAGGGTCGAGCCCTCTCCTCCCAAGGACCGATACATTCGGAAAGGCGCGCCAGCATTCAACCAATGACCAATTGCCACACCCTTGAGTAAGTGATCATTGGGTCAGAAAGTCATGTGCCCTAAGCTAGCGCAGTGAGCTAAGAATAACAGCCTTCAGCATTTTTCCAGCTGAAATTTCTGCGGCAAGCCGGCATGATCTCGAGATTCAAGAGTAGAAAAGACAGCATTTCACTAAGAATCCCGATAATGGAAACAACCATCTTGACAGAGTTTGTGGGGTTTAAAGAGAAAATCTCGATATTTTACTAGTTTTTTCTGTCCTTTTCTCATCTTACTTTTATCATTATCATTATGTTATTTACCTTGTAATTGATGAGTTTCCTTGGAATTATCATTGTTATTCTCGAATCGTTTGGAAATATAATCTGTAACACCGTAGATTTTTTGATAATTTTTTCATCTTGAATTTTTCATTTTGCTTCGTCATTTTTTATTTAACAAAAAAAAAACACTTTTTGCCGATAGGGATGACTGAATGCGACCCTTACTGACTAATGTATTCTTTCTTCTGGCAGTGTGATTAAAAACATTTCATTATAATTGCCAGTTTTACAAACGCCTGCTCAAATTTTGACCGCCTTATTTGAACACATTTCAAAAATATCATCGTAAGAAAATAATTGGGTTATTAAAAGGAAAACTTTAGCATCTATTATTTATAATTTCAAATTTCCACCAATTATTGGTTTGGGGAGTTCAAAAACTTTTCTGAAATATTTTCATCCATTAGTTTCAAATTATACTTCAGAATAATCACGATTTTTTCAAGGACAAAACACATGCACTATATAAAACTCTTTAAGGCGCTCTAAGAGCGGTGCCTGTGCGAAAGTAGCAATTCACGTTGGATATGAATCGCTGGAGATTAAATTCATTTGAAAAAACGTTCTCAGAAAGTTTATTCTACATGAAAAAGTTCTTAAACAGTGAAGTTCGAGGTGTACTGAGTTGAAACTCAAAACGATAGGCAGCCACAGTCCATCGCGTATTTCTGATATGTACTGTTCTTGGTGGATTCAAATGTGCCATGTTACTTGAACACCCTTGAAAGTACAAAAGAAAGACAGATCTCCAACTTTTATTCGATATTCCAGACTATCAAGGTTGCAAGTGATGTTGGTGTCTCCACTCAGCTGGATGGATGTTTTACGGATGGAATCCAGCAACTCCAAGGGTATGCTCAAAGGCTCCGTACATGAGAACAATGCTCCAAAGAAGGTCAGATCTTAAGCCTAATAAGTTACTGAGGCGTGTATAATTTTCTGGTTAGGAATAGTGTTCCAAGCTTTCGAGGAGCAGCCTTCGCAATTTTAGTGATTGTGCCACGACATATTGGTGTCCATTTCAACCCCCAAAAACAACAACAAAATCTTTTTGGAGAAAACCGATGCCTGTGTTTTCGTGGCAGTGAATTGAACTTGGTTACTACCACCCCAATTCGAAACCAGCTGTAGATCCTCATCAAGATATGCCACCTCCTGCTGCTCATGAAGATGTGCATCCGCAGTCAATGCCCTAGAATCCTAATGGAATGATGAGACAAGTGTGCTGTCGTCAGCAAAGCGATATAATATGGGTAATAGTCCTGTTAAGGAGTTATTAGAGGAAGTTGAAAAAATATAAGTATGACTTGGTTCTCCTACCATATATCTGGTTTATAAAAATAAATTGTGCCTTTATCTCCAGGTAGAAAAAGTAAAGCTTCGGTTTGTTTCCAAAAACCTTAATCTGGTTTATCTAAGATTCAACGAGCGAGACGAGAAAGTAGTTTCAGTCCAAGGCGCGAAAGCGATAGCAAGTGAAATAAACTAACAAAATTACTGTGAAATAATATCGAAGTATCAGAGTTTTTGATTTTTTTCGAAATATTTATTTGAGTCGTTAATTTCTCCACTGTGCCAACGATCAATTTTACGTTATGCTGCAAAAGTAGCACCACTACTGAATATTCTGCACACACGAACCTACTCCGACTTTGGTCAAATAGGTTATTGAATGGCCGCGGGTCGAAATGTAGGTAACCCCTCAGTCACTTTCATCTCAAATTCGACAAGTTATATGTTCGCGTATTAACGGTACCTCATCACGTGTTCGAATAATAGTACCGGCTTCCACCTGCGGCTTTCTCGGAGAATCGAGTCCCGACCTACAAGGCCGTGGCCGCGTGTTTCCGATATGGTCGATGCTCACAAAAATACGAGGGGATGTTGAAAGAAATGATGTTGAAAATTTCAGTTTTTTTTGTTCGTGTCATTTACAACTAGATGTGTTATTTTTCGTGTTCAATGAATTTTCAAAATATTGGGACGTTTGTCTAATATACTTTGAGAAGTACCGACAATTGGCCAATGAAACGCAAATTAGATATCATTCATCAAAATTTATTGTATCGCTCTCCGAGTAGGTTCCTTCCAAAATAACCCAATCATCCCAATCATCAAAACATTTTTCAAACGTATTTCTTGGAGTCGACTCCCGTACTTGTGGCAAATTCTCTTTATGTCTCCTTTCGACTGAAAACGGATGCCTGGAAGTGGTAATTTGAGTTTGGGAAAGAGGAAAAAATCGGCCGGAGCAATATCAGGTGAATTATTTTGGCAAGAAATTCGTTCATAAAGTGAGATGCTGCGTTGTCGTAGTGCAAAATCCAGGAGTGTCTTTTCCACACTGGCCCTTGTGTGGCAACTTTTGAGTTTAACGAAGTTGTTTCGGTTTCAGCTCAGTTGGAAAGCACCATTCCAGAGCTTGTTGACAAGTTTGCATATCAAATTCGTAAACCCATCTGTCATCACCAGTTACAATGCGTTCCATGAATGTTGGGTTGAAATTGACTCAATCTTCAGCGGCCCTCTTCTGGCACTTGTCGGGCGGAATTTCGTTTCTTTCACACGTTAATGACGATTTTCAGTAACCACTTTCTTTACTTTAGCAATGTTGAGGAAGTTAATGACCGACCAGAAAGAGGCAAATCTTCCACCACATTTCTACCGCTCTCAAATGCACTGTACCACTCATACGCTCGTGTTTTTGATAACATCGATTGATCGTTGGTCTTATGTAAGAATTTTAGATCCGTAATACGAATTTCAATTTAAGCTGCAAAATTTATCCATTGCAAAAATCGCAAATCACGTTTCAGGTTGATCAACAAATTAAGTACTGTAAAGAACCTTCCACTTTTGAGGGTGCCAAACGTCCAAAAAAGAGCGATTGGGAGGTCGTCAACAAGGTTATCATAGCACCACCGGTTGAATGGGCTCTCAAGTCGTTTCAGCCCTTAAAATCTCTTGGAGAGGATGGTATATTTCCAGATTTTCTGCAAAATTAGCTGGAAATAATTTTACCAATTTTTATAAAATTGTATAGAGCTAGTTTGGCGTGGAACTACATACCACCCAGTTGGTTGGCAGCAAGGGTGGTATGTATACCTAAAGTGGGTCGGAAAGACCAACACCCCAAATCGCTAAGACCAATCAGTCTTATATCATTTCTGTTGAAAGGACTTGGGAGAATACTGGACGGACACATCAAGAAGGATGCTTCATATGTAGCCCTCCTGAATAACCACCAGTATGCATATCAAACCGGCAAATAGACAGATTCAGCAGTAAACAACCTTGTAGAGAAAATTTCCCAATCCCATGATAACAAGGAGATTGAGGTTGCTATATTTCTCGATATTGAAAGTGCATTTGACAATGCACTACCTAAATCTATAGGATAAGCCCTGGCTGGAAAAGGCATGGAATCGACCATAATTGGATGGCCATGCTGGTAAATAAAACTGCAACTGCGACTCTTCAAGACGAGTCCATTAGATTCAAGGTCACCAGGGGCTGCCCTCAAGGTGGGGTACTATCTTTCCTTCTGTGGTCGTTCCTACTGGATAGTCTGCTTAATGCGTTCGTTAGAAGTAGATCTACAAGCTCATGCAGATGACTTGGCAAGGTCCACATCAGAAAGGATACCTTGTAATATCCTCTAAAGTACGATGGACGTGGTTCACAGTTAGTGCCAGAGGGAGCAGATGTCTATCAAGCCCAGCAAAACTGTGATAATCAACTTCATCAGAAATAAAAGTTGGACGATTAAACGCCACTTTGCCTCAATGGTGAGGTCATTCCACTTGGAACTGAGGTGAAGTATCTTGGCATAGTCCTCAATAAAAAACGCACCTGAAACGCTCTGTATTTGCGACTATATTTCAAGTGGAAATCTATGCTTTTGAATTGTGTGCGAAGAGATTGGTAGAATCTAACCTCACACACAAGTCAATAAAAATTTTCTCGGACAGGCAAGCGGCGTTGAAAGCTCTTGGCTCCTACACCGTAAGGTCTAAATTGGTAGAAAATGATCAAAAACAACTCTCCTCAATATTCGGTCGAGTTTGAATAGGCGTGAGCCACAATAAACCCCTTGCGGGTCGCAGTGGAGGGTCGAATAAACCCAATCACTTTTGACCTGACCTGACCTGACCTAACCTAACCTAACCTAACCTAACCTAACCTAACCTAACCTAATCTAACCTAACCTAACCTAACCTAACCTAACCTAACTATAAATGAGCTAAATGGCGCTCTAACTCCGCGTGAGTATAGAAGAGAACAACTGTGCCAACCTAGTCCAAATATAATTTGAATAATTCCTTCATGCAAGATTTTTAAATGATCGATTCCTAGTACTTCCATTTCGTCCATTAGAAATCATCTCATTCCTTGTTTTTTTTTGCCTCCTTTAATATTTTCCATTTCGAAAGGTTTTATTCAAAGAACGTTATGTTATTTATAAGTCGATGCTCTTTTTTATTATTCAAACTTAAGCAGCAATTGAGTTCTCGACCATCTGAAAAAGTCTCAGGAAATGTTTCATTACTTATTGGTATCAGGATGTATCTGAAGTTTTGTCCGTTTTTATAAATCTACTTTATGCTGCAATATCTGAATAAACATAGTCAGTTGAATCCAAATAAGCGCCACTTGAATCATTGCACTTTTTGCCAAAGTAAAACAAATCGTTTGATTCAGTTAGCATGAAAATTGTGTGCTGAGGATTCGATGAAGTCGATGAAAGCCGTTTTACTTGGTCCTGATTGGCGAAGGTCCTACCGGTGAGAAAGTTATCGTAGTGCCTGGAAAGATGGTAGTCAGTTGGCGAAAGGTCTGGGGAGTATCGTGGTTGAGGCAGAATTCCGACGCTCAATTCCTTTAATTTTTGGACGGTGATTTGTAAAACGTGCCGATGGGCGTTGTCGTGGAGCAGGATTGGACCTCTTCTGTTGACCAGCGTTCATTGTTCATTGTTGAAAACTAATTCAGTATATTTATATCTAACAAAATAACAATGACTTTGACGACGGAAGTCATTACGTCAGAAAGGACAACACTGAGCTCAAGACAATGATGAACGAGTTATTGAATGTATTACTCGGAAATTCATAAACTATCCGGGATATCTTCCATCCGATCCCTCTTTTCGCAAAATTCAATATCTTCACCTATTACCAATGACCGATCTACGTGGTCTCGAATATGGAAACAATAGCGCGTGTGAACGTTCATCAAACATAAATGAATCATGTAATAGTATCAATTTCATATCTTTGTTCAGTCTCAACAATAGCCAAAATACCTTTGGGCCGAAAATTCCCGTTGTCTTCTTATTGGTGCAGACATGTTTAAAAGGTTGACGCTGAAACAAGCAAAATAGGTGGACCATGAGGGAAACTACAAATCGCTATTCCCTCGTATATCGAATTGGTTTCTCAGGAGATATCACGAGAAATAATGTTATGTTTTATGTAAATCGCCTTGGGTTCTGGGTCAGAAACAACGCATTTGAGAAAAATGTTAGCGGTTCATGTTTGTATCACCGTTTTATGAATATAATACAACAAATTTCGAACAGACGGCATGAGAGTACTCATAAAATGAAATTGTGGCTTGTAATTCATTTGAATATTCCCATCAAAAGCAACAGACGTAGTTATATAATTTTAAATTTCAAGTGAAAATGTAAGAGATATAAAAAAACTCAATTGAAAGAAATTTCTGCTTCACCTGTCTTTGGGGAAAACTGACCAAAATGACTGGTCTAATATGAATAACTATTTGGTTTTTTGAAAAATTTTCAAAATGACCGATCTTTTGGTATCATTGAGAATTAAATTAAGTGACCAATCAATATTACTACATGAGTAATAAATGAATTTTTATAATGCAGAATTTTTAATTGTTCACAAGAATCACTTATTTCTATGTTTGCCTTCTGGCGAATTTTGAACTGAGAGATAAAAGATTCTTACTTGTCGTATGGCGGAGAAAAAATCATAGGTTCTTAGCTGAGTTATAAAACTCGACTGTCACGACTTTTCAAAGCAACAGCGTAATTGGTATAACGTTGTAATTTGCGAAAAACCCTTTCAAAGTTGTTTCAAGTTAGATTTTGGTCAATTAGAGGCATTATCGGCTCACACTCTATTCTTTCGGTAAATAAAATTGGTACTAATTTAACCAATGGCATGGTAGCAAACGGAAAAGGAAATTCTTTTGTAATTGTTCGAAAGTATTGGATTCAAACGTGGTCGTAGAGACACCGATGATGCAGAACGCAGTGGACGTCCAAATGAGACAGTATTACCAGAAAACATAAAAAACAACAATATCGTTTTGAATGACATAAAAGTGAACTTGCGTGGGTTAGCTGACATTGTAAAGTTATCAAAAGAATGTGTTGGCTTTATATTGCATTAGCATTTGACTATGAGAAATCTCTGTTCAAAGTGAGTGCCCCGCGAGCTCCCTGTTGACAAAAAACAATAACGTCTTGATGATTCTGAGCAGTGTTGTGTTAGAACGAAAGAAACGCGATTTTTCCTTAGGCTTAGAATTTTTCAGCCCATGTGTTATATCCCTATACAAATAGTTTGATAAACGAGTTTGATGATCCAGTAAGTCATTCAATCAGGACATAGTTTAGCATGGAATCAGATGAAACTCGTGAGGATTGTTCAATAAATTTGTAAAATTTAAAATTAGAACAAAAAAAATCGATATGAATGTTTGAATACTCTCATTTCACTAAAAATATTTTTTTTATATATCTGTTGAGGTAACAATTAAGGTGGATTTGAGAAACTTCATGAAAAAATAGTACACAAAGCGCTTCAGCAAATAGTTTTTCACTATGAGTATTTTGTCCACAAAAGAAAACGTTGGATGATGATTGGAAAAGTTGTAGTATAATATTACTCCTAAATATTGAACGAAATAAATTTTTTGTGAAGGAAAATCAGTTTTTCATAGATCTACTTCTGGGTATTTTCACCTTCAACAGTCTGAAAAAATATTAAAATTATAATGGAACTTTATACTTTACACTGATAAGTTACTGCATAAAAATCAAATTATTTTTCACAAAGAAAAATACACTATTCCTCAGTAACTTTTCGTATATGATAATTTTGCCTATCAAAAAAATTACTACGAAATAATACAATACTTATCTTTACGTTTCGGAGACCAAAATCTGTCTTCGTCTTCAGAAATGGACAAATCTATTTGCAGTTATTCCTTTGCTGGTTATTTATTAATCAACTTCTTCGACAGATTTCAGAGGAGTTTTTGAAATGTGAATTCTGTCAGTTGTTTATTTACAACTGAGACATTCGTGTAATATAAGGTGCTATCCGATATCAGTCTGTTACCATTTCGCCACTTTCCATATTTTTTTTCAAGACGGGTAGCCAAGTACGATCCATTTCTAAGGAGCTGTTCAAAATAGAATTCTCTTCAGATATGAGAATATATGCTGATTCTTTCAGTTTGCGTCCCTTAGAGTGAGGTTCATTGGAAATCATTATCGTCTTGTTCCATTCAACTCGATGTTCACCGTCTGATTTTCAAATATGTTCTGACAATTTAGATCCTGTCAATTGGCATTTTCTATATAATCTCGATGTTCACTCTCACGCACTTTCAATGGTCTCGAAGTTTCACCAATGTAACTTTTACCACAAGAACAAGGTATCTCATAAATGTTGTTTTTTCTTCAGTGTTGTTGAGTTTCGTATGTATAAGTATAGATCACAGTGTATTTTTTGTTATAAAAGATGTTTTAACATCATACCTATTTCCAATTCGTCTTATTTTTTCAGATAGTCCTGGAGTGTAAGGTATAGCGTTAGTTGTGAAAGGTGTTGGTGGATGTTGAGTCAGTAACTGTTGAGTTGAATGTTGTTGAATTTGTGATGCTGGTTAATATACACCTGTATAAAGTTCTCCATTATAATATTCATATTTTTTCAGACTGTGAAAATACCCAAAAGAAAATTGATGAAAAAAGATATAACTCCATTGTTAAATCAACTTCACTGTTCCCCTGAAGAAGCTAACTTGGATGGTGAAACAAGCATCCAGAAGAGCGTTGCCGAACTTGTGTTTGAGAGTGCTTGTTTAGGCTAAAAGTAGCAATAAAAACAGAAAATTGGTGAGACACTTTCTTGTTTAGCAAAATTGGTAGTGGTATGCGAATGAAAAAAAAACTTTTTTCAGTAATTGTGACCGACAAAACCAAAAATTATGTAAAACAAACTAGGGCACTGAACTGAACCGAGTTAACGTACCAGCACAAACAAAAACAGAGCAGAGGTATCTTGACAATCTAAATTAACGGCAAAAACAAGAAATTCAGTTACATAAACACCAACATTAATCGTGATCTCCATTCAACAGCCGCTACAAATAACATGGCGAGTTTATACTATGCAAATTCTAAATTGCGGAAAAGGCATACCTTGCAGCAATATTGCCGACGGAAAAAATCAATGATCTGTTAGGTTTTCCCAGTAAAGGTGTTCGTTATATTCATTATATTGTGAGTATAGAATGGCAATACGTGTCTATGCAAATTTAAACTGTTTGATAGGGAGCAATGACACTAAGCACATTAGGAATTCATTCAGAATATTGAAACAGTAACGAGAAATACACAGATTTCTGCTTCATCAATTAACTTCTTTTGCAGTGCGATAATAAGAACGAAATTTCGTTCGGTTTGAATGAAATTATTTTGGTGTAGATTGAACAGATTAGAAAAAACATTAAACCCATCTGCGAGCGCTTGGCACCTGTTAACCCTTCAGTACTAACATAATTTCAAAAACATCAGTACTGAAACATCGGTCTGTGATACCAAATGCAAGAGATGCTATTTTATTTGTCTTGCTGTACTTAGAAACTGATTCCATTTAAGAAAATACATAATGTTAGTAGTCGATTCATTTATTTTTCCATAATTTTTAATAATACGATAAAAAAAATGAACAATTAGGCTAATTAATCTTCTTCAGTGTTGTCAAAACCATGTCCGATGCAGTCGATACACAAAAATCTGCTACACTGTGTAAATTTATATTCTGTTCTGCTACTTTTTTTGGTGCCGCAAAAGTATCATCTACCATGGATTTGTCTTGATTTAGAGGGATATTTTCGGGTTCCAGTTGGCAGATTTCTCTTATTCGCATTCGAGATGACCGTGGCACCTGCTGGACTGTTGCAGGCCTTTTGAGATGATCCCAAACCAAATCAATGGAAGTCGTTCTAGGTAATCTCTTCGGAGTTAAATCACACTTTTTGGAGTTGAAGGCTGCAAATGAGTTTGTTGCAGCTATATTTTGTACACGGTGAAAAAATTGCCATAGGCCGCCTGTTGGAGTTTATTTCGTTTATTTACTTTAAATTTATCACATTCTGTATAATTACATTTGATGTTTTGTGAATTTTTAATAATATGTATGAGTTAGCTGTGACGTTGTTGAAAAAAATAGATAAGAGTTATATTGACAGACAAAAAATTGGATTTTAATTCGGTTCTTCGAGACGGGATATTTCCAATAATACCTCATTTACAGGTGAAGTCAAATCACCGCCTTTTTCTATTCCTGGCACAATTATACTTTGCACATCAACAAGGCGTCTGGTCTTGATGAAGTGCCTGTCATCGTACTTGAAAAGTGCGCAAACGAACTCGCACCAATATTTTGCAGATTTTTCAACCTGTCTTACAAGAAAGGTGTTTTTCCTTCTTGTTGGAAGATTGCTCGCGTTCAGTCTATTCTCAAAAAGGGCAAGAAGAATCTTTCAAATAACTATAGACCAGTCGCTTTGCTATCAGTGATATCAAAAATTATGGAGAAATACGTAAACCACCATATCTTTAAATAAAAGAAAGGCTTCAACATCTTGAGCGACCATCAATATGGTTTTCAGAAACAAATATCAACAGGCGACCTTCTATCGTATATCACCCATATTTGCAATAACGCAATGGAGAATCAGTAAATTCAAGAGCTGTTGCGCTTAATATTTCTAAGACATTTGAACGTGTGTGAAATGAGGGTTCGCTGGCCAAACTTCGATGCTATGGCTTGTCGGATTATTTTTGTATGGCTCTCCAGTTTCCTGAAAAAACGTTTCCTGCAAGTGTTCGTCGATGGATATGTATATCTCAAATACTTTTACCATTAACGATGGTGTTGCCTAGGGATCAATATTTTCTCCAACCCTCTTTTTATTGTATGTCAACGGCTTATTGAAAAAAACGAAGAAACCAATATATTGCCTTGCTGACGACAGTGCACACAGACAACTTCGCTTTCTGTTTTGATGAGTTTATCGGGGGTTAACAGGGACACCAATATGTCTTGACACAATCATGTTGCAGGAATTGCAAAGGCTGCTTCTCAAAAGCTTGAAACACTGTTCCGAACCAGAAAACACCTCAGCAACTTTTGATGCTTCATAAAGCTTATATCACTCCATCTTTGGAATATTATTCTCATGTATGGAGCTCCGCCCCTAAGCATATCCTGAAGCTGCCGGATTCCATCCAGAATAGAGCCATCCGCCTGATTGGAGATGCAAACATCACTTGCAACCTTGATAGTCTGTAACATCGAAGAAAGGTTGGAGATTTGTCCCTTTTTATAGATACTTTCACGGGAAGTGTTGAAGGGACTTGGCACACTTGATTCCACCAAGAGGGGTACATATCAGAAATACGCGACAAACTATGGCTGCTCATCGTTTTGAGGTTCAACTCAGTACACCTCAAACTCACCTGTTTTAAAAACTCTTTCATTCTTAAAACTGCGTTCATGTGAAATGAACTTCCTGAGAACGTTTTCCCAAATGGATTTAATCTCCAGCGATTCAAATCCAATGTGAATTACTACTTTCGCACAGGCACCGCTCTTAGAGCGCCTTAAGGTTTATTCTGTGCTGCTTGTGTTTTTTCCTTGAAAAATTACATAATTGGTCAATTGTGTCAACAGCACTCTTCGTATGATTGTACAACATAATAATTTCAGATTTGTTTGTTTTTGTGTCTAAGTTATCATCCTTATACATACCTAAATTTTTTCTTTTGAAATATATGACACTAATTTACAATTTTCTTGAAAGCCAAACATACTGGAACCCTCTGGTCTACTTGTCAGAAATTCACGGGGTAGTTCTCGTTTGTTTTTTTTGATGGTGCCGATCAAACTTATTGCTGCCAACTTATCTGTATTTTGCCTCTTAGGTCTAGTATTCTTATTGTCAAATATCAAATTTCTTGGCAGCAATCGAAAACGTTCCAGTGACATTGTCAACCTAAACATTTCAAATGATGTGGCGTTGATTTTCCACAAATCTTGGTCTTGATGTGCAGTAATGTGTTGTAAATTTGGTTCCGACTCTTTCACGAGATCTTTCACTGACTCTGGTTGTGACTCTTGATCTGACTCAGAATCTTCTGAACGCTCTTCAATACAATCTCTCTCACTGGAGTCTGCTTGGTCGTCTGGAACATTATCTCTTCTATCTCCTCCCATAACCTTCGAAATCGTTCCTGTTCTTTTTTGTAACTCATCTCTAAAACAAACAATGACTTCCTATGCTATTTTATGAAAAATAATCGAAAAACCATGTTATCTTTCATCATAATTCAAATAGTAGCGCCATTACTAACATCCGTCTGTGAGACAAGACTAGGAATGAAAACGACTATAATGCTAAAATACACTTCTTACTCGGAAAACTGGTTAGTAAACTTCCAAAACACAAAATATTCTATGGTATTTCACCAATAATAAGTGTCAATGATACCTTTCTGTATAATTTCAATAGTAGCGTCACTACTAATATCAGTCTAGGAGACCACCTATGATCAAAAATGCTGTTATATACTTTCCACTAAGACAATTAGTCCATAACTGAATAAAATTAAGATAGCTAGCCGCCCGACCGAATCGATTTGCGCTGCGTAATAATATGGGGAAAGTAGGACCTCAGTCTCTCAGATGGTATTTTAGTACTGAAGGGTTAAGCAATGTTCCAGTGGATATTGAACTGCTGAAAAGATTCTCCTCAGTAGCAAGTCTCAACGGTATGACCACATTTCTGGCCACAATTCCCTGAAAAAAAAGTGATGGAACTGCTGACATCTTTGCGAGGTTGTCGTACAGTATATTCTAGAAGATGGTTCACATGTCTGATTTAATTGCTGCATATTCTGGCCTGGATGACTTCATGTTACCTAAAAGGATAGGGTGAACAACTTGTGCCTACTGGATGCAACCAGTACCTCAAAGCTGCAAAATTTATTTCATTTACCAAGTTCATGACAAATTATTGGTCCATAAACTTCATTAACTGCCAATCAGGCAAGATGATGGCAATACGCATGCGCATCGCTAAAATAATACTTGTTTCAACTCGATTTTTTTTTCTCTCGGTCTGAGATATCTGATGGGTATGTAGGTATTCTATGAATTGATGGAAATATCAATTGAAAAATGGTATTTCTGCGAGTTTTTTTTAGAAATATTCAAATGAAGATAAAAGAAGGAGAGTTCAACAATTCTTTTATATGTTGGTAGGAATGACGAAATTCCGCGAAATTAAGGCTAGAGATTGGTTATTTTCGTATGGTTTCATTGATGATTATCTACTTTATTCATGCAGTGTTCTTCCATCAACCACAAACTGTGATGGAGCTCAAGAAGATCATTATTATAGAATATGAATTAACTTGTTTCTTTTGTTCTGTCTTATTTTTGTCAGTACCAAAAATTCGACCTAGCTGGTATGAGAATATATCTCTTCTTGAGACCTCCGTTGAGGAAGTAGTACCCTTATTTCTTTATTTTTACAGGGATTCCTAATTTATGCTTATAGTCCTCCGGAAGGCAGATGTAGGTGGAAACTAGCAGAAAACTTAAACATCACTTTCTCATTGGTGTTTTTTACGGGATCCGAATTTGAATTCATGCCTTTATGTAAAATCAAGGATGATAGGCCGTAGTCAAATGAAACTCGTAGTACTAAACGTTTCGTCCTATACTGCGGTAGCCATTATCAGTGGTATATGCATTGGCTGTGGAGCGAATTCGTTGCTGAGACTTTGGACCTACCCACCTACCTACTGATGATAATAATTTTCTTGTGACCTTGAGGTTTCCATTGTATCTTGAATCAATTTTTCAGTCTTTAGTACCTACAATGGATAAACAATCTAGCACTCACTACATATAAAGAGTGACTTGGATATATGGATATTGGGAAATGTTTCAAGGGTGTAAGGATTTTTAGTTTGTTCATTTATATTCGCTGTCGTCACAGACAAATGATCAGAAACTGTTAGTGTTCGAATGGCAATCACATATTTTCATGCTAGCTTGTGTACGTGATTTATATAACTGTCAAATGGGTAATTGAAGCAGTATTTTGTTCGATAAACTCAGCGAAGCAAGCACAGATACAGTTGAAGGAAATACCACGCCTAACCATGCGATTTCAAAAATTACCTAGTGGATTTCAAACCGTATAAAAAGTGATGATAATATGCAATGTTCCAGGAGTGAAGTTTGATTTCATCGTGGGCCAGATGAGAGTTTTTAGCAATTCCCAAAATGAGTGGATTTATTTTTCCAAATGATAATTGGAGAGATATGCAGGGTGACCTATCTTCGAATAATGAAGTCAATACTATTTTTTGCGAATGAAACAGACTTTGCTGAATTGAATCAAAAAATGTATCATGAATTGGATAAAAAATGTATCATGACTAAAAACTAATTGGTGGACCACGGTACTATACATACGAAGGGCAAAGGTGTAGAATATGGTGTGATAGCCAATTTTAATGAAATTTTCAGACAAGCTTCAAAAAACGCTAAATTAGAACAAATATCAAAAAATTTCAACGCGGAAATGATTTTGAAATATTTTTCCTCAACCAAGCTATACCAAGCACTAAGTGCACCACCGCCACCTTCTCAGGTGACTTGTAGCCATCGTGACTGGGATGTGAGCCTTGGAATTTATGTGAGTCATCTTCTGGAATATCTTCTATGTTAGCCGAATACTGGCCTACAACTCTCTAGGCGCCTGAATTCTCAGGAACACTTGAGCTTGGCGATCCAACGAGCGGGTGCGGCGGTGAAAGGCACTTATCAGCTCATTGCACGGAACTCTAAGCTCAGTGTTGACAACAAGTTGCTAATTCACAAACAAATAATTAGACCAGCTATGTTGTACACTAGTCCCGTATTCTGCAGTCTCAAAGATACTCCCTTGCGAAGACTCGAGAAGATGTATTTGCACGAACAGTGACAGATAAATTTTATTGAATGAGCTGTTAGATCTGACAGTAACTGATCATCGAAAAGCCTGCTGACGAAAGACGTCACGGCAATTGGAAGTTACCATAATCAGCCTCGTAAGCACGGACTAATTTATGAAACTCTTGGTATCTTCCGTGAACGGCGCAAGCGTGAACGCGTTTAGTTCATGGAAAAACTACCTAGTACAGTTCACAGGTCATCCGTGACTCAAGAAATTTTCTAACCTGGTTTTTGCATGAACTTTTTCCAGGGGGTTATCGACAAACCTGGATACCGAATAAACGGTAAGCCATCAGGTTACGAGAAGCAACAACACGACAAATCTCGCGCAAGCCTGGACAGGAAGCGAGACGCCTTAGGCGGAGGACGTAATGAAGCTCTGTTGGACAGGGAGCCACCCGTCACCATCAGCGGGGGCGTCCCCCATTCCCAACCGTGGGGCAATGTGGTGGCGTTTTCATTGTAAACATCCTAGGGCTTAACATTGAAGTCTCTTTCTGCTCCCCCGCACCCTTTTTCCTATACCTTTCCTACTTCCTACCCCTCGACCACTCACTCCCATATGTGGAAGAGATGTATATATGTTTTAATTTTGTACATTAGACTGTCTACTAGAGCTTCAACATTATATAGAGAAATAGACAATAAAGTTTTGATTTTAATTTTGATTTTGGTTAACACTCTTACGTCAACGAAACGCAAGATCTGCCCAAAACATCGCCGCTGTTTGTGAGAGTGTGCAGGAGAATCCGAGGCACAACAACTCGGCCTTGGCGAATTTTGAGTCGTGACCTGGGCCTGCACCCGTGCAAAATTCAACTTATCCAGGAACTGAAGGTAAACGACCATAGACAACGACGTGTCGAATCTGGGACAATACCAAACCACACTGTTTGGTGTGGATATTGAGCTGGCAGCATCATCGGTCTATACAGTGAGGACGAAAAAAGTCCTTTCCCCCCCTTAACTTTCGAACGGAACAAGCTATCGCGATCGGGTGAAATTCAAGTAAAAAGGTGCTAATTTCACTACTTTCTGGCATAAAAATGATTGTCGCGTGACCTACTGTCAAGAGGGCACCATCAACTTTATTTTGTTGAATGTAAAAGTGGCTTGCTGGATGTAAATTTAAATAGAACAATATATGTGTGTGAAATAATCGAAATTTTTATTCCTTTGAAAGATCCATCAATACTGTTTTGTGTGAAAGATAAAATCGTTCAAATGTTCGTCATGGCTTCTCTGGGTGAAGCGCATCTGAAACATCTAATTTTCCATGACTCTTGCGCATAAATCAGGCTGTATTTGGCCGGGTTATATTGGCTTTGAGGACAGCTGTAGTTTGTGACTTATTTGCATACACCTGCGACCCAAGAAAATCCCGCGACAAAAAGTCTAACGGGATCAAATCGCACGACCTCTGTGGCCAGTTCACATCACCTCTACGTGAGATGACCACGAAAAAAAATTCTCGTTAGGACATTCTCGGACAGGTATGTAGTAATGAGGGGTTGCATGCACCATCTTGTTGGAAGGTTTTTTTCATTTAGTTACTTGGGAGCTGTCCGACTTGTCCATTTCTTCCTAGTTTCCAGAAAACACTTCAGTCTCTTGGGCTCATTGCGTCTATTCTCCCATCTTTTTAGGACACCCATTCCATCAGTCTCGTATCCTGTACTAGTTTGTACAGGTTCCGGGTTGGATGTTTGTCATATTCTTCTGGACATAAGTTTGTATGTCCATATATTGCATTATGAAATATTCCAGATTATTGTGGAAGAAACAAGGGAGTTATATGTTGTGGTAGTACTTTTTTTATCTACTTCATTTGAAGTCGCATCAAACTCCAGAGTTATTAGCGACTGAACAATGCATCAGTTGCAGGGGTATTATATAAGGTAAAACAAGTTGACATTTTCTAAAAAATTTTACAATATTTTTAATGTTACACTCAGGTCCTGATGCGTTGTTAATTAAAGGCGGAATGCTATGAGTTACAGAGAATCTGACACAATGAAAAATTTCATGGAGTTGCTCTTCTCTGTGTACTGCAGTGCTTTCCATATAGCGTAAAGTTACCCAGTGAACAGTGATCTTTCTAGGGGGAGTATGAATGAAGAACTGAATTGGAGACTGGTGAAAGCGGCTCCAAAGCCGTCTTCAGATTTGGATGAGTCCGTATATATTGTCTCAAACTGCTTGTATTTCATATGAATCATTTCATATAAATCACATTTGATGACTCCGCAGTTAATAACTCTTTTCTTGAACTGGTTGAGGTTTGTATCAATGAGAATTTTTGTGGTAGTCCATGGAGTTGAGTTAGGGATATTCGGGTCGGAGAAGGTTTTTGGTTGGTGGAGGTTCAAATTATGTAGATACTGATTTTGTCTCTCGTAAAAAGGAAGGTCAGCTCTTTTCTTCTTAGCATATGTTGACGAAAATCTATGGGCGATTACATTATGATATACTGGGTTTTCAGGGATTGCTGTAATGGAAGCAGCATAGGTGATGGTTAAAAACTGCCTTCGGATTGCTAAAGATGGTTCGTCTGATTCACATTGTAAGCTTTTGATTGAACTCAATTATCATCCAAGAAGAATGTTCCGAAAATAATCGTGACAGAAAAGAATCATGTGATCCTTGAGCAAATGATAGTAATTCTCAAAACTATTGATTGCCAAACATTCTTAAATATTCAATTTCAAACTTTTCTGCCGCAAATATAATACGCCATTGTCGTAATTTTACTTATGTTTCTCTGCCAAATTATGGTTTGCAGATGTTGAATTGGTATTCTCATTCAAACAAAATACGTACAAGTCTTTTGGTTTTTTTTGAGAAAGTTTCCTGTATTTGACAAACACAAAGTTTGAAACAAGTCACCTTATATGTTCCTGATGTATCCTACACCAAACTTCTTTATATTAAGTCTTCATTTTTCTGAAAACGATTTTCTGAGAATCTCATTTGTTATCAAAATCGAATCGAAAATTGAAAGCAATGAATTTTCAGGAGAGACTTCAGGTTTAAAAATTCAAAACGGATGAAATTCAGTACAATCTTTGAACCCTTATTTTTCCTCTATGGGGTGAAATTTCCTTTCTTGATGCTTATTTACGCTATATAAAGAACCTACCTGCATATTTGAAGTTTCTAGGTTCAGTAGCTTCGGCTATATCTTAATATAAGAGTTTCAGTCAATCAATAGGTGCCCACTTATACAATATTGAATAGCATCAGCAAAAAAAACTCAAAGGATTGAAATGAAATACATTAGTAATCATACCAATCCTACTAATATTATAAATACGTAAAGTGTGTGAGGATGGATTAATGTAATGTATGTATCTACGTTTCTTATTTTTCCGCGCCTACACAGCTCAACGGATTCAAATGTGAGTTGATAATAGATAAATCATGACTTGAAATAGGTTCCTATGGTACCGCGGGTAATACAGCAGAGAACATCTAGTATTTTATAAGTGTGTACCTACTGATTGACTGACACTTTTATATTAACGTACAGCCGAAGCTACTGAACCTGAAATCTTGAAATGTGCAGGTAGGTTCTTTGTATAGTGTAAATAAGCATCAAGAAAGGGAATCAGGAATTTCCACCCCCAACGGGGGAAAAAAGGGTTTAAAGGTTGCATTGAATTTCGTCAGTTTTGAAGTTGTAAACCTGAAGTTTTGGGTTGTTAGAAATATTGTAACTATTTGTTTAAAATGGTCTATCATGAAATTTGATGTGACAAACCAAATTCTACGAGGACTAAGCCGTGTGCAACAGCTAGTAATTTATATGTTTACTTCAAAAGTGCAATCACTGAAAAAATATGCCAGCTGCACTAAGTAATGAATAACTTCAAGAATCGAATTATGTTACCTATAAAAAATTTCGCAAAACTAACACAACCATCAATGACGTCTGCTCTTACGCGTCTGCCCGCGTCTGAGTCTGCAAGTTATTCTTAGCGTGATAACTTTTGAACCCTTCGTCCAAATCACTCAATGTAGACGACAACGTTTATCTATATTGAATACTTGGAACGACAATTTTATCAATTTGTAAAAATGGAGAAGGAGAAAGACGAAAACCTTTCTGAATCACAAACTTTCAATCGAAGCCAAACAAACATCGATCACCTAAAGTAGATTATACGTTAAACCTCTCAAAGAGAATATTCACCGCGACGCGACGTGTTGTTTTGGCAAATTGGAGAAGCCATAAAGTGCACCGCAAGCATTACCTATGCATGCTGGTGTCGGGAAATTGTGACGACGTCGATTATGTAGATTACACACGAAATTATCAAGCAAGTTTGAGTCGGAATGAAAATACGAGAGTTTGCCTGTCTATGGAAATTATGTTTGACGCTTTAAAGTTTGTAGCGACGAAAATTGACAGTTACACTCGTTTTACGTTATTGAAAGTGTCCCATTGAAACCATTACAAATTTGTAGAGAGCTCTTCTATTTCTCGTATATGGAGCAACAAGAGGTCGCTTTTTTATTTTCAAAATATCTTTCAGTTATAGTCCCTGCTGCAAAAAAGAAAATGTCCTTCAACTGATTTATTTTTATTTTAAACATTCAAAAACAGACTCGTTCTGTTTATCTATGACTTTCTAAATCTACAAAAATTCTCATCGAATATACAATTATTTTGAATCTAAATAGATTTCCTAATTCTACTCAGCTATAACCAGTGTAATAATTGGTCAACAGTGAAATAGTTGTCATCAATTAAACCATATACAAGGGGTATTTATGAAGTGCTCTCATTCGAAGTACTCATTAATTATCATTATTAATCAACCGATGTCACCATAAAAAATTTATTGATACTTTTTTGAGGGCTAAATTTTTCGTGAGTTCCGCTGGTTGCACAAAGAACCTGTCTTGTGAAATTTGATTATTTGGTATACCTACTTATAGTTGTATCACATTAGATGGTTCTAGAATGATGCTGAATATGCTCTAACTGAATTTCAATCTTAGTTGATATACGTTTCACTTGCTATTCTCTTCTTGATATATTGGCTAAGAAGTTTCTAATTTTTTGTTTTCTCAACTTCATCTTACAAGGATGGTCTTTTTCTCAGTCCAAGAGAAAATGAAAAGTAAAAAACGATTCCATGGACAAAACAAATAAAAAACGTGTGAAATCTTACAGATAAAAGAAAATAGAACAAAGGAAATGCTGGTAATTTGACTGTGTTATTTACTATTAATTTAATCTCTTACACAACTGCAAACGCACCAACTTAATACAAAATACTTTTAGTTTCACTATTACTTCAGGTAGAGTGGTATATAGAATATATACTAACATACATAGATTTTGCTGGGTATTACAGGTGATTCTCAGTACTAAGAATTAAAATACTGAGTATTTTTGGTACTCCGAAAACTTTTCAGTCGAAATACTGAAGAATTCTTGAAATTTCCTCCGAATTTTCAATATATAATACGTCCAAGTGATCATTTTATTTTATAACTTCTTTTTAACAACTTCAGATATTATGAAAATGCATTATTACTATCATTATTATCATCTAACAAACGCTCTGAGAGAAGTGCTTGTTTGTTCTATGGGTACGCCGCTCCACAAATGAAAAGGTTTTCGAAATGTGTACTCCTAAGTAGGTTTAGTTGAATCTTGTAGCGATGGGCGAATGTCATTGCCGCGTACTTCTGATAGTAACGCTGGGCTTAGAAGTTCGTAAAATAATATAAGAAATCTGATAAACTTTGATTTCATTATTCGTGGGCGGACATACAATTTTTCGAAACCATTTCGATTTTTTTTCAGCCTTAGGCCTCAGTTCCAACGATTACCTCTTCATTGGCGCTTAATTTCTCTCCAGTGGGTCCGTTTTTTCACGATTTCGTTCTTCAAACGCTTCAATAACACTATATATTAGTTGCTGTTGATAGTTTTTTCCCTCTTCAAGATAGTCGATAAATATTATACCATGCGCATACCAATATACTGTTACCACAACCTTGCCAGTCGACTATTGCATATGCTGTCAACATGTCCACCATATGCGGTCTCGTCCTATATTCATCGACATAACGCGGCCCTAAGAGTGCTTTATTACCATCTACGGCACTCTTACGGTATTAACGAAACACCGGTGTTGCCCTACGCTCCGGGGGATATTGAATCCGTTGTGGTGAAGGAGAAGTGCCAAATTTATTGGAACTATTCGTTCCCCACCCTCAGGATCATACAAGCGAATAAACCTGATGTAGTCCTCCTCGACCACCAGAGCAAGACGATATTTGTCGTGGAGTTTTCAGCTTCTGGCGAGACGAATATCGTCCGAAAAGAGAAGGAAAAACGGATTGAATATCGAGATTTTCTCTTTGAACTCCGCAGACTATATCCAGACCACTCTGTCAAGATGGTTGTTCTGATTATTGAAGTCCTTGGTGGAATGATGCCCTCTACTCTCGAATCTCAAAATCATACCGGCTTGCCGCACTGAGGCAGAAATCTTATCCGGACAGATGCAGATGGCTGTCATTCTTGGCTCATTGTGTTTGCTCAGGGCACATGATTCTCAGACCCAATGATCACTCACCCCACGGTATTCAACTTGGTTGCTCTTCCATACAACCTCCTCCCTTACCAACAATGAAGATAAACTCTTGAAAATTGACAACCTACAATATACATATATACCCGTATATATACATATATACACATATACGTGTACAGCATGTAGACATAATATCAAAACTAAAATATCACTGGAAAATTTCATGGAAATGAACAGATGAACCTAATGAAAAGGAATATTATTATGAAGTAGTGAAATAATATTTTGACGATAATAGTTTCACCATTCGAAAAATCAAAATTATCTAGAAGTGTGAATAAATTCGCACATATACCCACTCAAGTATATAAGCAGAAGGCTATTCAAAATGAAGGAATAATAAAATCTTCTATTAACGTATTTGATTCATGTAGGTATTTTTTGAGTTCATTTTGAAAGTTAGACGAGAAGGAGCACCTTTAATAATATTCGACAATGCATTGAATACATTCACTGCAACATATTAGAAGCATAGACGGAACATGGTACTATTCTGTGGAGGAACTGTGTACATCTCTCTACACCTGTTGACTCTGTCTTATGAATCGGAACCTTCTACCAATTTGGCTACTGAATGAAAACGTTTATAATATTTAGAGATTTCATATATCAAGTTTGATAGATTCATCACAAATCTAGGTTCGAATTTCAACCATTTTGAATTATCAAAAGACCCGCTAATATGGTAAAATTTCCTAATGTTATAACACGCCTTTATACAGGAATTTTGAATTTTTTGTAAGCTATGTTTGTCTCTTACTGTAAGCGTCGGCCAGTGAATGATATCACGATAAGCAAGACTAGATAAGAATAGTCACACAGTTTGAGCTTCAATTTAGTGTTGAATATTTCTTTATGCATATTCAGCATTTTGAGTTTAGCATACAATTTTTTCACCAAATGGTTTCATGTGCAGTTAATTTGAGCTCTACGTCGAAATATACTACCAAATTACATTTGTATGGTACGTTTAATTGGCTACCATTTATCGAAACTTGAAGTTCATTGCTCTCCATGATTTCATTATTTTTATACCCAAGGATTAGCATTTCAGTTTTGGTTCCATTCAATAAAAGGCTATAAGCTTTCGAAATCTGATAGCTTTTTGAAAATTGAATCAAGATCAGAATTGTTTGAATCACAGGAAGTTTTTGAGTCAACCGGGGAAAAGGATTCATAAATCTGGGAATCATCAGCATATTGATGAATCTAACAAAATTCAAGGTATTTGGGAAAATCAGCTATGTATAAGGTAAATGAAAGTAGGCTAAAGTAGGCTAGTATACTACCCTGGGGTACTCTCCGTGAAACAGTTCCAGCTAGCTCACCATTTATTGTCATTCAGTAATTTCGTTTTCTCAGATAGCTTCCAATGAACTTTACCACTGATTCCCCTATTCCAAAATATCAAATCTTTTATAGATCAGGTTATGGATCAAAGTATCAAAAGCTTTGCTATAATCAATTTATACCAATATTGTACTCGGTTTCTGATCACAAGCTCTAAATATATCATCAGTAACCTTTACAACTGCCGTTTTGAATGGCAACTTCTTCCTCAAGAATTTTAGAAACAGTAGGTAGATACTGATTTGTCTGAATTGTGACATTGATGTAGAATTATTTGACTCAGGAATCGGATGAATAAAAGATTTTTTCCAAGTATCAGGAAAGGTATTTTCGATCAGGCAGGTATTGATAATAAACGTTAATACTTTGCAAAAAAAATTTTTGGCTTTCTACTACTCCATCTTGATACAAAAAAATCTCGGAATCTTCCAAAGAAAGGAAGGAAGCAATCATTTTTAAAAGAAGTAACTCTAGGCATAGATGTGTAGATCATTCAAAGAATTAACTTTTAGACATAAAATGGAAGAAAAAGCCCTTCTGAAACAGTTACTTTCATATAAACAAGAAAAAAAAAATTCTTTCGAAAGAAATACTTTCATATGATTACTTAATTATACAAAAAACACTATTTTTTACTCAGTTTGTATTCCAAACATTCGTTATAGATTTAAATCAAGTATAATCCACATAATTTCTACACTCCTAAAAAAATATACCCCCTTCAAGTTGTTACATTATTCAAGTAAGGTGAAAGCAAAATTTTTAAATTCATTACGTTTGCTCCACATGCATTAATTTTTATGTTGCGTGTAGTGTTTTCAATTTTTGAACGGTTACAGGGGAGAAGGTATGAAAATGTTCAACCATCAACCGAAGCAAATTAAAAATATTCATAGCACTCCAAAATTCAGGAGGGCCCTGAAAATATTTTTGATCACAAGATCGTTTTATGATTTAGGGAAGATTTTTTGACAAAATTTTGAATATCTGAGACATTTATCTTTGAGTATATATGTATGTACTTATTAACTGTCTGTTTTAAAAATTAAATTACTTTAATTAAATTATTTTTGGTGGATATATGTAAATATATTATATTGATATTTTTGTCATATGATAACTCTGTTCTGTTTTGCTTTTATAATCAATCAACCCATTAAGGACCCTGGGGTCGTTAACGACCCACTTCAGATTTTTATTGTCAAACCTAACTTCTCTTGCATAAATAAAAAATCAAAACTCATTTCCATATTAGCATTGTTTACCTTTTGCATGCCAGGCGCTTGTTTCAGGGTTTTTGTGATTTTCTGGCTTCAGAGAAATTGTTGAAAATAGTATTTTTTTCTTGTGCGTGCAATGACTTCATATCGGAACTGGTAAGTACCTTTTTTAGCATTTCATTGCTAATTTTGGTAAATTAGTACAATTATAAAAGATGTCTTACAAGTAAGGTTTAAAGAAATCAAACTTCGATTGCATGGTTGCCAAACTGCATGTGTTTTTTTAGTGGGTCGTTAACGACCCCGTGGGCCTCAGAAATCCTTGAATATTTTTATTGGTTATTTTTTTAGGAAGCGTCCACTCACAGCTGCTGAGCTTTTAGAGCAGATAGAGAATTTAGAGGCAGATGATGTGATTTCAGACGAAATTATGATATTACCACCTAATGATGGTGATAAGAGTGCTGAAGATTCAGGAGACGAAGACTGTAGGGATCCGGACCGTCTTTGTGCAGCACAACTAAATGCTGAAGCAGAGTTCTTTTATGACAATTCCGACCCCCCAGAAGAAAGCAAAGAAGTTGCAGAAGTAATTCAGGAGACAATTCAACCCTCTACTTCTAAAAACTTACCTGTGAATTATAATATTGGAATTTTCATTTTTTACAAACATTGACAAAAATTACAGATTTCAAATGGCAAGCACCAGGTGATTTCCTGAAAAATGAAACCAATACTGATTTTAAATTTTGTCAGCCCCTAACTGTTTCTAGGAAGAGTGATCCTTTAGATTTTTTTGAACTATTTTTGACCCCAGAAATTATTGAAAATTTAGTAAGATTCTCATGCTTGTATGCTGCGAAAAGAAATAAAGCAGGATTTCAGTTGGATGTTGGCGATATGTACACCTACATAGGAATTCTCCTTTTGAGTGGATATGCTCCATTACCACGAAGAACAATGTATTGGGAAACAAACGAAGATGTTCGTAATCCTCTGGTGGCCAAGTCTATGCGCAGAAATCGTTTTTTTTTCAAATATCTTCTAATTTGCATGCAGCAGATAATGATAACTTGCCTCAAAACGATAAGTTTGCTAAAGTAAGGTATCTTATTGATACTAAATAATAACTTTTTGCGATATGCACCTGTTGAAAGCAACATATCCTTTGATTAATCCATGATTCCTTACTATGAAAGGTATGCATGTAAACAATACATAAGAGGTAAACCTATCCGTTTTGGATATAAGGCATGGGTTGCAGCACTGAAGTACGGATACTGTGTATAGTTTCAAGTGTATCAAGACAAAGATAAGAACATGGATATCGACCAAGGTATGGGACTGGGAGAATCAGTAGTATTTCATTTTGCAGAAATACTGAAAAAACATTACGATGATCGAAAATTCTCCCTTCATTTTGACAATTTCTTCACTTCTGCAAAACTTTTCTCATTGTTGGGTCAAAAAGATATAGGAGCAACAGGTATCACTAGAGAAAACATAACTGGCAAATGCAAACTGATAGAAACTGCCACAATGAAGAAGCTTGATAGAGGCTCCATGTGTTCTGCACTTAATAACCATAATAATGTGGTTGGTGTTCGCTGGAAGGATAACAATATTGTCACACTTATGTCTAATGAGTATGGGTTAGAACCAGTGGCCAAATGTAAAAGATATTCGGCAAAAGAAAGATCTAAAGTCAACATATCACAGCCTT
>WOGR01000398.1:0-26312 GCA_015342045.1 Leptinotarsa lineolata | reverse complement strand
CCAGATACTCCTTATACCAATCAAAATCATCAGAACTTTGAGGACACTCAAAATTATTCTATTTGTAGCTCTCTAAACAGTAGTTCATCTAGCCCAAAAGCAAGTCTTTCTAAACGTGATAGTTGTAATAATAGTGCCTCGCTATCTAAATTAAATTAGTCATAGTTCGCGTAGTGCAGTGAGTGCGTTTAACCAAGACTGTACTCCCAATGAGCATCAGACTAGAAGTACTAGAACTCGCTCCCGTTATGGTCGCTTAGTTAAACCACCGCGTCGTTACGATATTTACACTTCCAATGAATCGGACAGTTCATCTTAAAGGGGAAGGTGTTGGAAGATTATATAGAGAAGAAGACTGTCATTTGTCTCATGTTATTATGACGTCCTTGTTCTTGCTTCTTGTAAAATATGGACGTACAAAAATGGATACCAGGGCTTTTTATTGAACATAAGCTATGGATGTGCTATGAACTACCAATAAAAAATAATGATACAAAAATAAAACTATATGTCATTTTGTAAATACTTCCCCTACCACATAACTTTTCAGTTCGGCCAAAAACCAACTCAACTGGATTCAAATCCGGATAATACAGCGGTAATCGTACAATGCCAATGGTGTAATTTGCTGCTGTGACGGGGCTGATCTATTTCATACCGCTTCAATTTTGGCTTATAGTCATCAATGAGGCTTTATAATTCAAGTTTCAGTATTTTTTCAAATGGAATATTCCTTTCTGATAACCATGATTGCTTTTTTTAGTCGATGTCGTTGGCATTTTGTCGATTTATTTATTACAATATGGTGCATTATCACTACAACTATTCTTGAAGACATATTTGGGAACGATGTTCTGACACCCATGTACACTTTGATCTTAGCCAAGGGCCGAGAAGCGATCTTGAAATTATCAAAATTCATCTGTTTGTGATAATCACCTGTATTTAAATTTGATTTTCATCTAATGTATGCATTAGGCACAAACTCATTTTCACAACTCGCAAGTATTTTGATCGGACTCTTCACTAACAGATTCTTTCAAACCTTTTCTGGTATGATCACCCTAACCTTTTTGGTGCATATGTGTATCGTGAATATATATTTCATCCATATAAATAATAAGTCGACATTGTTCTCCATAGGTCTGCATTTTTATTACCAATTAAATTCTATGTAGTCGAATGGGCTGACGCTCCATCAAGTTTTTCCTGTTATTTTTCACCTTCCTGTATCAAAATCCAAGTTTATGAATTTATTTTCGCATAGACTTTCTGGTACCCAGATAATCGATATATCAGATGATATAATTCAATATCTCAACTACCCAAACTTACGATATAGGTAGTTGGGAAAGGAAAATATTTGGAAATTTCTTGACAATGTATTCATTTTCTGGTATTTATTTTTTCTCAGAGCAAAACAGTGTCGTCAGCAAAGCTCATTGTTCCAGGATATGTTTCAGAAAATGAACAGAAAACGTTGTTTGAATACTGCACTGTACTATTTCCTGTTGAATATAGTTTTTTTGCTCATGTGATCTCCTACTTCAATTTTTTGTGTCAAGAAATATAATGTGATGTGCTTCTCACTTCCATACAACCCTAGTGAAATGGAATGTGTTGAAGGGCTTTGTTGAATCCGTAATCACAAAATCAACAGTTTTAATTCGTCTAAGCAAACTTGTTACGAAAAAAGTCTAGCATTCATTTGAGACTCAAAAATATCGTCTGTGACACAGTGAAAGATTATCTGAACCCTGATGAAATCTGGTTAACAATTCTAAGAATACAACAAGAATTCTGTTGCTAATATTTCAATTATGAGTTTTCAAGAAACCACAAACTTAAGAAGGGAAATTTCTTCACCATATTATTGAAAATGTATTCATCATCACTCAAGAATAACAAACGTAAATAATATAGCTCTTCAAATGGGAAATATATAATTTGAAAGATATCTTATTTTTTGTTATTGTACTCTAATTTATCGTAAACCGACAAGGAGATTTTGTTTTGGATCAAATTTTTCCAATTACGGAAGATACTTTATCGGTTAAACATATCTATTACATGTAAAACTCTACAAACGTTACATAGCATCCAACTGTTTTATGAATTGAGGTGATTTATTCCGAGAAAATATGACCGTATAATCAATACCACCAGTATTATTCATTATCAATATTTTTTGACTCAATAGAACCCCAATAATGTTCATTTTATCTTATATATGTTGAGTAACACTTTCATTACGTTACACTGTCTCTTTTTTCAGTGCATGACTCATTCCTGGTACCTGCCTTGCGACTTTCACTACTTCATTATTGCGATATTCTTATGTATCCTCATCAAGAAAGAGAAAAAAATAGGCCTTGGAATACTTATTTTCTTTATGGTAATCTCTGTGGCCATCCCATTTGCGATCACAATAATTTATCAGCGACCAGGCCTGATGTATTTTTATCCGGAATTTCTGACTGGACCAAAAATACACATAGATTTTCTTCTCACATATAGCAAATCACATACGAGAGCAACACCATATTTTGTTGGAATGATTGCTGGATACGTATATTACAGGTTGAAAAAGACAAATGAGCATATATGTAGGGTGAGTATTTGACCTATATTTTTCACTGAAACTGAGTATACAAAGAAATCTATTTTTATATCATTTCAATATATAAACGGATATTTATAAAGATATTGTGAATGGTAGAATATTGAGAATATTTGAATTCTGGCAAAGTTGTCTATTATCGAATATCATTTTGAATGAAAATGAAGAATCAACTTTAGCTTTTTCATATTTGTGTTATTGATGACTTGTTTATTTTGTAGAAATTCATGATCGCTTTAATAAGATGAATGAAAACACTTTTTTCGGTCTAATTTCCTCTACCTTACTAACTAGTTAGTTAGTTTAATTTGATAATGGGTTAGTAAAACTAACTTGTTAGTTAGTTTCACCAACTTGTTAGTTAGTTTCACTTGATAATGGGCTTAACCCCTAACTTGTTAGTTTTACTAACCCATTATCAAATAAAACAAACTAACTAGTTAGTTTCATAGAACTAACCAACTAGTTAGTTTTACTTGATAATGGGCTAAATCCCGAAACAGGTCGTAAGAATAAATAAACGTAGTGGAAATTAAACAAAGCAAAGTGTTTTCATTCATCTTTTTGAAGTAAGCTTTTTATACTCGAGATACACAGAATAAAACCTATTTGTTGATGTATTATATTCATTGCATAGGAACATAGCAACTTTCAATGTACTATCAGAATATAAAAAAAATATACAGGGTTGTCCGACATAGAGCAGATACGGACCTATATTCTTTGTAGTAAATTTTCTGAAAGGTTATGTTCAAATATCGTGAAATCTCCGTTCATTATTTTGCGATTTGATAATCATCAAATGAGTTATCATCATTTTTATACGTCCCTGATAATCGCTAAAATGGAAACAACTCCTCTAACTGTCTTGAGGTACTACAACTGATTCTCAAAACTTCACTGAGAATCACAAAGCCTTATTTCCAGTGAGGTTTCACACGTCATATAACTTTCAGCAGTTCAAGAAAAACTCAATCTTTTATGTTCAGCACCCATTTTGGCTCTCGCGATGTTTGTTTCAGAAGTCAATTACTAATAAACGATAGGAATAATTTTTGAGAAAGCGAGCTAGTATTGACTTGAAACTGAGAATGAACCTATCTTTCCTGATTACCTGAGAGAAGTTGCATACTCCAGAAATCATTGAAAAAGTTCCAAGAAGTTCTTAGTGTCGAAGATACTGGACAAATACACTAAGGCACCTGATTGTGATGCTATCTTCCATTCAGGTGGAATTTCCGGGTAAATACATTTTTTTCGGAACTTTTTACAAGCTTCAAATTAGGACAAATGAATTCTTCAGAAGGTCGAAATCAACACCAGTTTATTTTTGTTGAACCACATCCAAAAGCAAAACATTCGCGTTCTCACATAAACAGCACTATTTATAACTGCTACAGGTCTCATTAGTGACGCAACATCGGTTCCTACCGCAGTCTACTGTAAAGTCAAGCTTCAATATGGACCGCTGAATGAAAAAAAAAGTCTGTCTTTCTCTGAAATTCCACTGCAGGGCGACCATATGAACCCAGAGAGGCCAAAATACAGTCGATGCCGAAGCTTGGCTTTGCAACTAGTGCCGTATTAGGATTCCTTCAGAATAGAATATGCAAAAATTCCATAGGTACTAAGTCAATATCTGCTCTCAAAATATAACTCATATATTTCATCACTGATCGAATCGCGAATAAATGTCGCGAGAGCCGGAATTAGAGTTAGACATGAAAGTTTAGGTATTTCTCAAACCTCTTGAAATAGTATGACACTAGGAACATTCGAAGTTTGTGATGTCAAGACATTCCAAAATCTACGATATTTTATGAGCTCAACTGGCAGAAATTTCAAGGTTCAAGATGCTCTCATATAGAATGTTATAATTATATTCTGGCAGAAATTTCAAAGTTCAAGATGCTCTTATATAGAATGTTATAATTATTTTCTGATAGTACAATGAAAGTTGTTGCGGCAAAGTGTGGATGAATTTTCAATATTCCTGCAGATGAAGAAGGTACAATAGAAAATAAATTATCCTAATCTTTGTTTTTCCATATATTTCCGAAAACAAAAATGTTAGAGTCGGTTTTTGTATCGTACAATATTATTCAAAACAAGCAACTTAACCATCATTTAACCTTCTCTCACCATGCATAGAATCGAATTTAAAAAGCTCTATATATTACTTCATATTCGAAGTATGAAATATTCATATTTCTTTCATAGAATTGTTTATTGATCTTTCATCATTCCTTAAAAAAAATCAGAATGAGAATTTGGGAATGTTCAAGTATCTTTCCAAAGAACCATCAATTTTTTGACCTTCTTTGGTTATTTTCACCTTCCACAATTCGAAAAATATGAAACTTGTGCTGGTGAATTCCATACACGTGTAAAAGGACAAACTTTTTAGTTCACTCTGATGAGTTGTGTAAATTAGGTATTTTTCACAAAGCAAAATATTCTATTCATCTGTAACTTCTATTCAATGAATTTTGTCTATCAGCAAAAGATATAGATTCCAAAGTAGTCACAAATTCTAGATAAAAATCAAAGTACCAATGGAATCTTACTATGAAATACTTTTTTTTTTATTAGAAAAAATCATTCAACACATACTTCTCGGTTATCTAATTTCGAATCACTCTTATTCAACTTGACTTATTTCAATATCATTTTTGTTTGTTAATTTTTTTTAATTAACTCTTTTTTACTTTTCATAACCTTTGTAGTTTCTTGAGAATTTGATGGATCTCACTATGAAATGAATGACAGAATACAATACCAATAAGTGTGAATCAGAGAAGACCTTTTCAAAACATAGGTAGCTCTCAAAAGCTATCATTTACTTCAATTGATTACAAAACAATGAATTATCTCATTACGGAGGGAGTATATATTTACCTGTGACCAAAAGGAGTATGTTAATATGAACTACAAATCAGGGAAATTTTATACAATCGAAACGTCAGGCGAAGCAGAAGTGCTATGGAAATAACTTTTTGCAGAAACAAAAAAAAAAACACTTTTTAATTTGTTTATGAGAGGGACAAGTTTTGACCTAATATCGATTGCAAAATTTTCAATCTTCTGAGTGGATGTACTATTCCTCAATTTTCTTCAAATAAGAGCCCGTATCGGCTGATATCATAATGAAAATGGACTTCGATTTCTGATTCACCGCTATTTTGCTTTTGAAAATCAGCCCACTAGTTTGAAAGATATGAAGTTTTGATACATTTTTCGAAATATACAAAAGGTCAATCGATTATGAATAAAAACCTATCCAGTAAGTATCGGCTTTTTGCTTGCCAAAAAATTCAGTTTAGTCCAGTACATGTTGTGAAATGTATTGAATGTGTCTTGCATGTTCATGTTGTGAAATGTATCAAATGTGTTTTGCATGCGTTTGAATTCAGTTATGAGGTGCTCAATGATGGGATGGGTGAAAATTATCGAACTTTTTTGAAAAAATCATTGTGGAAATTGAATTGCCGAAATATTCAATCATTGGATTGACGAACATCTTTCTGGGAAAACTGTTTGTGGATTAATTGCAAAACGTTACGAAACTGAATCGGTTCGAAATGAAATGAGGCAAGATGAAAATTCGGTACATCATGAAGCTATAAGGGTTGAAAAAATTGTACAAGTTCAGATGAAAACAGTACAAAAAGATTGGCCACTGCGACGGGTGTGAGTCGTACAAGAACCCGGCAAGTGGTCTCGGTAGTATAGAAGTCAGCACATCCGCCTTTCAAGTGGAAGACCGGGGTTCGATTCCCCGCCGGGCCACCGTGCTGGGTAATCGCACGTTAAAAGATAAGGCCTCGTTAGTCTATTGCTCGCACAAGTTTCGACTTCTGAGGGTTGACGTTCGTCAGCTGGTTAACGGAACGAACAATTTCAGAACAATTTCAATATCAATTATCCCAAAAGTACCATTCGTATAAGATTCGGTAAGTGCAAGAACTGAATGAAAACAACTTTGATGACCGCATGCAATTTTGCAAAATATGAATGGGAAAAGTGATGTTTGTAATACCTTGTTCGATGAGTATCTCAATTCTTCATTCAACACTTTTTCACTTTTGAGTATTATATCAGCCTTTTCCGAGTAATTGACAGTTTTTCATTTATATCTACGAACAAACGATAAATATCATAATATGAAGGGAATACGTATTCAAAACTCACTCCAGTTCATTTCAATGAATGTTCAAAATGTTTATCATTCAGTCCTTGATAATAATGAAGCCTGCTTATCATCTTATTTTTCATATATCAGGTATGAAATGTTCCTAGGGTAATTTCAATGCGAGCGTATCTCTACTTAGGAGTCCTGAAATGGATGCCGTTGTACTTCAGATGTCACTTATCTCCACAAAAATATTTAGAGGCGTCATATCAGATGATCTAGTGGGCTTTTCTACCACGTCTGCCTGTCTAACGCTACCGAAAAATTGACAATCCCAAATCAGTTCTCAACTGATGTAATGTTCCAGAAAGAAGGTTTTTCATTACAACAGGCTACTTCAAAAAATGTCTAGATGAAAATTACCCAAATCGTAGGATAGGCAAACATATGTTGCAATACTTGATATCTTGTCCAGTTCAAGGGTTGGGAGTGGGGAATTATTTACGTTCGCACTGTAGACTTTGATCAGATTTTCATTGATGAAATTGTTCTCAATTTAGACTCAGTTGATGCCACACGTTTGTTTTATTGTTTGATCAACTTTGCTGAAACTGTGAAATTTTATGCAATTTTTTATCCGACGTGAATTTATTACAGATGAAAACGTGTGTTATCGTTCTTGGATCTGGTTGCATAATGATGGTATCTGTATTTAGTGCTAAAATATTTTACGATCCTTACCATCCATACAACGCCATAGAGTCAGCTACTTATGCAGCTTTTCATAGACTAGGATGGGCCGTAGGAACTGCTGGCTTGTTTTACGTAGCTAGTTATGGTCATGCAACCTATCTGAAAAATATATTATCATGGTCGCCATGGATACCACTGAGTAAACTTGTATATGGAGCTTACTTAATGCACATGTCGTTTCAGCTCAGATCTGCAGCCAAGTTCATGAATCCGAGACAGCTAACATATTTTGATGTGGTAAGTAATAGTAGTAATTTGAACATTAAGTACGGTGTAATTATTCAATGTCTATCGTTTTTCAAAATCATGAAAAAATAATATAGTGAAAAGCTCAATTGAGTTTTTCCTTTATGTTATCATCATATAATGATCATTCAGTTTCTCTTTTATGATACGAGTTCGCAAGTGATATGAAAAACTGGGTTTCCGTTGAAATATGGGATGCAATGAGCATGAAGAATGATTTTGAGAATGAATGTAAATTTTTCGTGAAAATAGATGAATGTGGTGAAAAAATTATAAAAATCGATATAAACTTCTTAATTCGACGCAGAATACACTTTATAACGAGAAGTCTTACTAACTGAACAGCCGAAAAGAAATCTTCAGCAAAATTGTCATAATTGAATTATTTCACATAGTGATTCTCTATAGGGCAAGCGAAACGAATCGTGAATACAGATATATCACAAGACTAAGTTTGCTTATGATTTGTGAGTGATATGAAGCATTCACATTCAAAATGAAATGATTTTTAACTAACTTATATTTTGAAATATTCCATCCTAACTTATCATTCAGAGATTCAATGACATTTCAATTGTTTAAAACTAACTTTCTCGAATGAATATTTATGTATCCTTTCAACAGATAGTATTCAGATGATTCCAACTACCGTGGATGAACTTGAAAAGTGTAAGGACTCAACATCTTTTTTATTCATTCAAAAGAAAAATACTCATGTATATATTCTAATTTGAAGCTTACCGTTAACCATTTTTTCTCAATCATCCAAAAGGGAACCAAATGATTAATCACTTATCCGGGTTATTTGATATTGGCTATACGACTATATTGGATATAATATGATTTTTGTGAGATGTCTGAAAATAGACTAAAATAGTTCTGAAAATATCTTTCGAGGTAAGGTTTTGAGTGATCACCAATACTGAATAATCTGAAAAAATCAATTATCAATCACAACATTTATATATTTCATGGATGGAACCATAATCCATATAAGTATATTCTGTTGCGTTTTTCATTTGATCTCCCCATTCAATAGCTCACTTCCTGGGAACTTCCATTCAATACATCTGAACCTTCGAATCAGTTAGTATATGCTTTTCTCATTCAGCAGGAGGCAAGAATATACATATTTTCATATCATAAATGAATGTTCAACTAACTACTTCATATTATTAGTAGATTCGAGGTATAGACAAGCAGAAAAACTTTGATAGCAGCAAAATGTCTTGATACTCGATAAATGTAATTGAGAACATAATGAAATGATCAGATATCAATGAAAATTTTTTCAGTTTATTTTTTTTTTCGAATTTTTGAATAACTCCTTCCTATGTTAGAAACTCATTCTCCTTTTCGATTCTACTAACCCCTTACTTATAACTAACATGGGGCTAATTACAGTCTACACGTGATTCTCATCTATTCGAATGGTAAAATATTGCTCTTTCACGTGGTGGCGCTGTTACGAAACATTATGATTCAAACAAAGTGGACAGAGAAGTTTTTCTGATAATTTCAATTGTCGACTAAACAAAAATTTCCAACATATGTGGACGGTTATTTCTCCGAGCTGACACGTAATGAGATGGAGATGCGTTTATTCTGACACTATTTTTTTGTCACACTTTACATTTCGAGTCATATGAGTTTTTGGAAAAAATTCAGCTTGAAATAATGCATGTTTTTTTGCTGCAGTTTAGGTGACCAAAATGACTGTTTCAGCGCGTTATATTTTCGCGAATTTTTTTATGCGATTTCCATTACAGAAATGACCGATTCATCGTATAATACGCCACTTTTCTTTTGATTTTTTCGATATCACTTAGCCTAATCGCTAGATTGGACGTGCAGGACCTGAAAATTGGCCAGCTCGCAGTCCTGATATAAATCTTCCGAATCTCTATTCATGGGGTTATCTGGAGGCTCTTGTTTATAAAACTCCTGTACAGGATGTGAATGACTTGATATTATTTTTTTTATTATCTTCAAATGAAATCATTTGAATTGAGTACCCACATCGGCTTGTTGCAGCTAATAATGAAGCAAATTGGTCATGAGACCCTTTTTACTTCGAAAAATGATCAATTGTCTATTTTGAGATCAAAACAAATCCAAAGATATCAGAATCATCGAAATCGGACGACCGGAAGTGAAAACCGGAAGTGATCTGGTTTTGACGGATTCGAAAAGAAGGAAGTTAGGTCATTTCCTGATGATGCCCACTTGGTCAGCGAAACGCTAACGTATTTTCAAATGTCATTGCCAATTACTTCGCTCCTTCTATTGATCCATTTTCAAACAATAACTCCACGACACCTTTGGGTGCCATCTTTTCCTTCTCCTGATAATGCTAACTTGGTCAATTAAGATACGACTCAGTGTCCTTCTGACATGTTGTAATGCACGTTAAAACGTTATATCCTCATAGTCGTCGTCGTCATCACATCAACATACAATTTTTGTTGGGTCGTATTCCTAACCCATCATGCTTAATTTTGAAACTGGCAACGATTCGGAGTCCCCATTAACAACGATTCATTTAATAACCGACAACATTTATTTTGTCATGCTTGCCTTAGTGACGTATCGCCTCGATACCTCTCCATCTCTCTCTGCATCGATCACGTCACACGTGTCTCTCACTTTCACACACAGACACACGCATTCACATACACACACACATACCTCTTGTGGAACAAGAAATCCTCCCCAAATCTACCGGTGTGAAGGCCATGAAAGTTAGTATTCAGCGTATTCTATGATACCTATATGGTTCTCGATATTGTCGCGGAAAAATACACCCCCTGCCACCTCATTCATCATTTTGATTAAAAAAAATCATATCTTTTGAAGAGTTTGTGCTGTTGAGGATATTTTTACGTGAAACGGAGGAATTTGGCGTATTCTGTGACACCTATATGGCCCCTAATTTTGTCGCGAAAAAACACACGCCCTGCAATCCCTTTCTTTATTTAGAATACAAAAATCATATCTTTTGAAAAAATTGGGCTGCTGGAAATATTTTCACATAAAATGGAGGTACTTGGCGTATTCTATAATACCTATTCGGTTCTCGATTTTGTCGCGGATAAATATACCCCCAGCAACCCCTTTTTTCATTTTGTTTAAAAAAATCATATCCTTCGGAAAATTCGTGCTGCCGGAAATATTTCCACATGCAACGAAGGAATTCGGCGTATTCTGTGATACCTATATGGTCCACGATTTGATCGCGTGAAAAAACACCTCCCTGCAACCCCTTTCATCATTTTGAATTGAAAAATCATATCTTTTGAAAAATTAGTGCTGCTGGTCTTTTATGGTCCTCAATTTTGTCGCGGATAAATAACACCCCCTGTAACCCCTGTCATCATTTTGAGTGAAAATATTATATTTTTTGAAAAATTAGTGCTGCTGGGAATATTTCCACATGAAACGAAGGTATTCGGCGTATTCTATGTTACCCATATGATCCCCGATTTATCGCGGAAAAATATACCCTATAGCACCCCTTTCAAAATTTTGATTTGAAAAATCATATTTTTTGAAAATTTGTGCTGCTGACAATATTTTCACATAAAACTGTCGTAGTCAGCGTATTCTGTAATACCGATACTGTTTTCCTCCGTTTAACAGATAGGATTCAAAATTTTTCTGTTGATCTTCACATTTTCTCCACCATCTTTCGGTGAAGTAGCAATCGTATTTTCACTGTGGTTTCCCCATGAGGCCTAATCCACTTTGAATGAATGTCAGCAAGTCGAATTATTTGTAGATTACCAAAAATATTTCCATAACAAAAAATAAATGAATAACGATTTTCTATAATTGATAAAATGTAACCTTATCGATAGAAAAACGAATAATAAGTAGATATCTTCTACAAGAAAATTTCATCTGAATTTATGCATGAAAAAATAAAAATAACTCCGTACAAATAAAGCAATTTTCCGAAATTGGAAATTGATTCATTGTGTTTCCATTTTCAAGCAAATAATCAAGTACGTGAGTGTATTCGATATGAAAATTCCAGAAATGAATTGAATACATATAATGACATTTTACTGATGAATCAGAAATATCTCCGTTGGGTCAATGGAACAAAACTAAATATCTTCGTGATCAGTGGCCAGAAATAGTATTGAAATTTCTACGAAGCAAACATTTACTGTTCTCTATTGAGGCACGAAACATGAAAATTTCTTTTACATATTCTGCAGTCATTGTAAGAAACCTCAACGGTTTTATTCCCACAAATAACGCAAATATATCTGTGATCACAGTCAGACTGTTCTGAAATATTATTCATTAAAACTATTCTGCATAAAAATGTAAGAAACATAAACACCGCAGTTGTATTCATCTCTTTGTTTGATGTGCGGAATACTTTTATTTGTTCAAATTGAAGGGGTTATATTTTCAGGAGAGATTAATTTTTGCGAAAAAAAGTTTTTGGCTTTCTACTACTTCATCTTGATACAAAAAAATTAGAGAATCTTCCAAAGAAAGAAACAAAGGATTCATTTTCAAAAGAAGTTACTCTGAACATAGATGTGTAGATTATTCAAAAAAGTAACTTTCAGACACTAAATGGAAGAAAAAGCCCTCCTGAAATAGCAACTCTCATATAAACATTGAATTTCACGAAAGAAAAAATTCTTCCGGAACGAATACTTTCATATGAAAACTGAATTATACAAAAAACACTTTCTTCTACTCAGTTTGTATTCCAAACATTCGTTATAGATTTGAATCAGATATTATTCACAGGACTTCTACACGATATGCTAAATGAAGGATGAAAAAAATTCACTAGCATAGAACTCAGCCATCCTCACTGGTGAACACCGTGTTTTGCCGTTAGACACTTGCCTTAGGGCTCTTCAGTACCAATCTGGATATTATCATTGGAAAAATACACGATTCATTCATAAATTACGATTTTTTTGTCACGGAATAAGTTTGATCTATTTATGTCATCGATGACATCGTAATGACATTCATTCATTCATTTAAATCCCATCCAAGAGAAATATTGTTTAAATTGAAAGGGTTATATTTTGAGGAGTGATTAATTTTTGGGAAAGAAAGTTTTTGACTTTCTACTACTCCATCTTGATACAAAAAATATGGGAATCTTCCAAAGAAAGGAAGAAAGCAATCGTTTTTGAAAAAAGTTACTCCAAACATAGATGTGTAGATCATTCAAAGAAGTAACTTTCAGACACAAAATGGAAGAAAAAGCCTTTCTGAAACAGCTACTTCCATATAAACATTGAATTACACGATACAAAAAATTCTTCCGAAACAAATACTCCTATATGAACACTGAATTATACAAAAAACCAAAAAACATTTTTTTTACCCAGTTTTTGGCTTCCTACTACTCCATCTTGATTCGTAAAATGTGGGAATCTTCCTAAGAAAGGAAGGAAGCAATCATTTTTGAAAGAAGTAACTCCAAACATAGATTTGTAGATCATTCAGAGAAGTAACTTTCAGACACAAAATGATAGAAAAAGCTTTTCTCAAACAGCTACTTCCATATAAACATTGAATTACACGAAAGAAAAATTTTTTTCAAAACAAATACTTTTATATGAACACTGAATTATACAAACAGCACTTTTTTCTACTCAGTTCGTTTTTGAAACATTCGTTATACATTCAAATCAGATATAATTCACAGCATTTCTACACGATATACTAAATGGAAGATGAAAAAAATTCACTAACATGGAACTCAGCCATCCTCACTGGTAGACCGTGTTCAGCCGTAAGACACTTGCCTTAGGGCTCTTCAGTACCAATCTGGATGATATAAGAAAAACACACAATTAAAAAGTTCGATCTACTTATATCATCGATGACATCGTAATGACATTCATTCACTTATTTAAATCACAGTCAAGAGAAATGTTGTTTAAATTGGAGAGGTTGTATTTTTAAAAGTGATGTTTATATGAAAGTAACTGTTCCGGAAGAGTCTTTTTTTTCCATTTCGTGTCTGAAAGTTACTTCTTTTAATGATCTACAAGTCTATGTTCAGAGTAACTTCTTTTAAAAATGATTGCTTCCTTTCTTTCTTTGGAAGATTTCCACATTCCTTTGTACAAAGATGGAGTAGTAGAAAGCCAAAAACTTTCTTTCTCAAAAATCAATCTCTCCTAAAAATATAACACCTTCAATTAAAACAATATTCCTCTTGGCTGGAAATAAAATAAGTGAATGGATGTCATTACGATGTCATCGATGACATGAGTGGATCAAACTCATTCCGTGACATAAAAATTTTAATTCATGGATGAATTGTATGTTTTTTCTCATAATATCATCCAGATTGGTACTGAAGAGCCTTAAGGCAAATGTCTTACGGCGAAACACTGTGTCTACCAGTGAAGATGACTGAGTTCCATGTACGTGAATTTTTTTTATCTCTCATTTAGTATATCATGTACGAATCCTGTGAATTATATCTGATTTGAATCTATAACGAAAGTTTGGAATACAAACTGAGTAGGAAAAAGTATTGTTTGTATGATTTAGTGTTCATATAGGAGTATTTGTTTCGAAAGAATTTTTCCTTCCGTGTAATCCAATGTTGATATGAAAGTAGCTGTTTAAGAAAAGCTTTTTTTCCATTTCGTGTCTGAAAGTTACTTCTTCGAATGATCTACACATCTATGTTTAGAGTAACTTTTTTAAAAACGGTTGCTTCCTTCCTTTCTTTGGAGGATTTTCACATTTTTTGTATCAAGATGGAGTAGTAGAAAGTCAAAAACTTTCTTTCCCACACTTATTCACATCAACATATTGTATCTGTACTCTGGGCAAACCTGAGATCCAAGCTTTAAGCCCAATTTTGAACAAATCAATGCCAACGATAGTTTTGATATTTGCTGGAATGAGATTGTACAGCCGGGGAACTAAGTAAGTATAACACTGATAACCGTTTTGGGGAATATAAATAATTGAACAATTCTCACATGTTTTTCTTTCTAGACGCGTTTCGCTAACACCGTAGCTTTATCGATAGTAATAGTAAACATTAGACTGGAATTCTTAGATACAACAGTAGTGGTTACATGCATCATTTAATGGGTAATGGTGAATGAGGTGACAGGTTGAATTCTGAAACCAATTGTAACCTCAGTTCATGGACAGTGGGTAAATTTGGATATGAATAATTCTTGGCATTATGAAAAAGGTTGAAAAACTGTGAGTAGTTGATTTTTTGTTTGACGTTCAATTTGTCGAGGAGTGTATTTCCACAACGACGAACATCATACAACATTATATTGAGTGAATGATATTTTACTGGAGACTATAATTTCAAACTACCATATAGATACCACAGAATAGGCTGAATACCTTCGTTATATGTGAAAATATTTCCAGCATCACTAATTATTCAAAAGATATGATTTCTATAATAAAAATCATAGATGTGGTTGCAAGGGGTGTATTTTTCAGCGACAAAATTGAGGACCCTATAGATATCATAGTATACGCCGAATACGTTCGTTTTGTGTGGAAATATCCCCAGCAGAACAAATTTTTCAAATGATATGACAGGGGTTGCAGGGGGTATGTTTTTCGCGACCAAATGGGGGCCATATATGTATCGTAAAATACGCTGAATTCCTCAGTTTCATGTGGAAATATTATCGGCAGCACTAATTTTGTTGAAGATATGATTTTTTCAATCAAAATGATGGATGGGGTAGTTGGGGGTGTGTTTTTCCGCTACAAAATCAGGGGCCATGATGGTATCACATAATACGCCGAATACCTTGGTTTTATGTAAAAATATCCCCAGCAGCACAAATTTCTCAAAAGATTCGATTTTTTTATTCAAAATAATGAATGGGGTTGTAGGGGGTATGGTTTTCCACGAAAAAAATTAGGGGCCATACAGGTATCACATAATACGCCAAATACCTTGATTTTATCTGAAAATATCCCCAGCAGCACAAATTTTTCCAAAGATATTATTTTTCAATTCAAAATGATGAAAGGGGTTGCAGGGGGTGTTTTTTCACCCGATCAAATAGAAGACCATACAGGTATCATAAAATACGCCAATTTTTTTTGTTTCATGTGGAAATATATCTGGCAGCACTAATTTTTCAAAAGATATGATTTTTAAATCAATATGAAGAGGAGGTTGCAGGGGGTGTATTTATCCGCGAAAAAATAGAGAATTGTGAAGTTATCATAGAACACAACGAATACATTTGTTTTATCTGAAAATATCCTCAACATCACAAATTTTGTAGAAGATATGATTTTTTTAATCAAAATGATGAAAGGGGTTGAAGGAAGTGTATTTTTTCGCGACAGATTCAAGGACCGTGAAGGTATCATAGAATACGCCGGATACCTCGGTTTTATGTGAAAATATTCCCAGCAGCACAAATTTTTCAATAGATATGATTTTTTAATCAAAATGATGATAGAAGTTGTATTTTTCCGCGACGGAATCGAGGACCGTATAGGTATTATAGAATATGCCAAATACGTTCGTTTCATTTCAAAATATCTCCAGCAGCACAAACTTTTCAAAAATATAATTTTTGTAATGAAATGATGGAAGGGGTTGCAGGGGGTGTATTTTTCCGCGACAAAATCGAGGATCATATAGGTATCATAGAATACGCCAACAACCTTCATTTTATGTGAAAATATTTCCATCTGCACAAATTTCTTCAAAGATATGATTTTTCTAATCAAATTAATGGATTGGGTTGTAGGAGGTGTGTTTTTTCGCGAAAAAATCAGGGGCCATATAGGTATCACAGAAGACGCCTCATACGTAGTTTTTATATGAAAATATCCCCAGCAGCACTAATTTTTCAAAAGATATTATTTTTTCAATCAAAATGATGGGAGGGGTTGCAGGGGGTGTATTTCTCTGCGAAAAAATCAAAGATCGTATATGTGAAATTATTTGCAGCAGCCCAATTTTTTAAAGGTATGATTTTTTGATTTTTTTATTCAAAATGATGACTGGGATGTCAGGGTTGTATTTTCCGCGACAAAATCGAGGGCCATATAGGTACCATAGAATACGCCAAATACCTTCGTTTCATGTGGAAATATTTCCGGCAGCAATAATTTCTCAAAAGAAATGATTTTTCTAATCAAAATGACGGAAGGGGTTTAAAGGTATTATTGAAAAAGTTGAAAACTATCGTTTCATGTGAAAATTTCAATGGATGGCCATAAAATTATTGTTCTTGAAGACAAATTTTCATGGCTAGCTATTAATTTTAACGACCAATGCTGACTTAGCGCACTCTTTTCCGTTAACGGTAATTTCCCCCAATTCATGGCTGAAATCCATGGCTGCCTTCTAAGGATATTTTTCTATCTTCCACATGAAAATGACGTCACAATTTCCCTAAAATTATACGGAAATGAAGAAATGCGGTCAAGTATAGAAAATGAGTCATCTTTTGTTCCGATCAAATAACTCCTTATCGCGTTAGTATCAACAATTCCTAGATCTCACATTGGTGTAGAGGCTAAGGACAACGTCTACCACGGCAACAATCTGGGTTCGATTCTCATACCGGTGATTTTTTTTAATTTAATTTCTTTCAGATGTCGATGACCACGTGAGTGGTGCGAGACGAGGGGGCTCAGAGGTGAAGCCCTAAGAAGGCCCGAGGGGTGTGGCAAAGTCCCAAGGGACTTTCAATCTCTCCAATACTCATTCTATTGTTCTCTGCATCGAATACGTAACACGTTTCCCCTTTTCACCCTCACTAACATCTCTCTCTGAAACACATCTACCCCGAGTTGGGTGTTCCACAAGGTTTCGATCGGATGTTATGAAAATTACAAAAAATTTAGCGTCATACGAAAATACATGGGAGTTTGCGCTCGGAGTCGCTTTGTTCATCTACTACACGTGGTAACTTCTGATTGGTTGACAGTAAAAGTAGAGAAGTGATGGTGGTCTGAAGTGGGTATTGAAGGTCTGAGGCCTATTTCACACAGAATGGAAGTAGTAGAGACGAGGCGCTGACTTGTGTCTTTTTCGTGTGAACTGGGCCTGTGGTCGTGAAATTTCCAGAATGGACCTTGTAATCAAACTAGCCCCAGTCTTACATACTTGAACTTATAAGTATTTCTCAATAAAAGCAATCGAATTGAAATTAGCAGCGGCTTGTCACCAGATGCGGATTTCTCCACATACAATTTTTATATTCAGGCAAATCCGAAAAAAGGCTTGAATTCGACCTCTTGCGTGAAGAGATGGTCTTTTTGAAATCCAAAAACACCTTGTACCTTTTGAGAGTCTTTTCCTTATCGGTTTCACTCCAAAACGAAGCTGTACACTGATAATTTTGGTTATAGGCCTTTCCCCTATCCTGAAATGGTGCGGGACATGCTCAATTAATGAGCCATTAACAACAAAAGAGGCTTCACATATTGTTTATATCACGAACACAAATAAAAGAATAAACGGGTATGTTTATGAACCAAACGAATCACCAAGTATAAAAAAATATAACATGAAAGTAAAGCAAAAACAATAAAACAAAATTTTAAACAAAATTTCTCGTCTATAATAACTAAAACTCAAACCGCGAGATGTCTCGTTAGAAACTCAAAAGAAAGATTATGTCTATTGTTTCTCATATTTTCACTTGCAAGAAAACCGTAATTTCGTTACTCAAACTTGGCGGAAATTCTGACGTGATTATTTAAACTTGTCTGGCGACGAACTATTTTCAGAATTGAACATGTGTGTACTACTATTCTGATATCTACACATACGAAAAAAGGGTGTGGTGCAAACTATTGCCATTTTTATATTGTCCCCCAAGACGCAACAGCAAATAAGACCAATTTCACGAACTTAAAATGACATTCTCTCTCTCTGAATAACATGGGGGTTAGTAAAAATCTGAGCTGATTCACGATACTCCACTAGGTCTTGATACTCTATCTGGAACGGTATCCGTGTACAAGGGTGGCTCGTTCTAAGTGCCACAAAAACACTCAACACAATACTCAACCCCCTAACCAGGATTTACCGCAAATTCATTATACTTTACTTTCGCTGAGAACCGCTGAACTGAATCTCTCTGATCACCGATGGTCATTTCGAAAACTCTCGTATATCAATTAACTTTTTGTTCTACTATGCGAGACCGTCTCGCCAGCTGTCAAAACAGTCCCGTTCGTTTTCTTATTTTAGATTTTTATTTTGTCAAGTCATTTGAATCTGATGAATGAAATTGTCTGCTGTTATTGATAGGTTTCAAAGTGCTAAATTATGAGGGAATTTTCAGTTCAATTTTTGTTTTCACAGAAGGCGACATTTTCAGGATGTGCCATTATTGTTGAAACAAAGTGACATAATTTTTATGGAAACCTTTGAAAATTGTAGTTGGAATTTTTTTTCAATAAAACGATAACAAGGGTGATATTTTCCTTTATTGAAAAATACTATTCTACACAAGAGTAGAAAACTAAAGAAACTTATCCTACGTTGAAAATAAAACTGAATCACAATCTCTGGATAATAAGGATCAATTTTCTTATTCAAAATTTAGGATTTTATAAAGATAAGGCAATTTTAGATAGCGTTTGTGCTCAACAAAAACATGAGGTCATCATATTTTTCCTTACTGATAGGTACGGGATTAGTGTAAGCTTTCTTCAGGTTGAAGTCTGTAAAAGTGGAGAGGTGTTCTTGAACGTCTTTCATCAATTACTTTGACTTGTTTAAAATCTGTGGCCCCTTAAAAGATGTTTTGTAAAAAAAAAGAGTCCAAGTGGCTTTTCTCCACCTTAATTATTGAGGCATCGGCCATTCTGTATATCTCGCCCATTGTGTTTTTCTAAAAAATTTTTGAAGTAGTATATTCAGTCAAATGCTTCAAGTCAAGAAAGTCTTCGTGAGAAATTTCAATTACGTTGAAAGGCTTTTCCGTTTTTTTTGGCGCTTTAAACTATAGCTGTGTACTGGGATGGCGTATAGATAGGACCGCTCTTAGGCGCTTAGTAGCGAATTTTTTCCATTCAGAGGGAACGGCTTTTCTTTTTCTCATCCATTTTTCCGAAGTATCTGGCTTCACTGCTGAATTTATGGTATAAGATATTTCAACTTCATTATCTTCACTTGAATTTGACGATGAGCTGCTATCATAATCTGGATCGTTGACTGAGCCATCCGTAGGATAAGGATCATCCTCATCGCTTCCAGTTCCAGAACTATCATCATCATTCTTGGCGTTATCTGAAATATACAATTCTTCACAAATTCAAACAAAAAGAAGATAAATCTTCCACATTCCAACAGGTATAAAATGTTGTTCTTCAGGATCTACATCGCTCCTATCATTCAGAATAGTATTTTGACCACTTTGGGTATTGAGGTGCATATCATCATCAGCACTTAGAGTATCATATTGATTGACAATCAATCTGGTCAGAGCAAAAGCATCTGCAAAAAGACACCCACCAAATATTATAACAATCGAACATACTGATTGGTTCAAATATAATTACATACCGCGATCACTCTTCTTAGTATCTAATTGTGAATTTGGGAACGCACGTACACCGGAAACTTTACAATGTGAGCCTGGGCCACCTGGAGTTTGTTACTCAACGTTTTCCAAGCTATAAAATTCACATTGTAATCATTCAATAGTTGTATATCAATAGGTATGTTCTTAAAATTACCTTATTTCAAACATTGAGAGCATCTTCTTAACCCGGACGTTTAGATTGCCATCCATATTGCACATTATATCTACAAAGTTTGAAATCAGAAATTTCACACTCACAATAATCTAAATAGGCACAACCATGAAAAAGCAATGTATCAACAATACTGGCACAATTAAAATAAATGGCCGGCAGCGAAAAGGCTATAGTGGCATAATTCTCAATGTACCACTAATGTTCAAACAGATTGTTCTCAGATGTGCCACTATTACTCACATATAATAAACCTCACCTCAACACAGCCAACGGCACACTGAAAATATGCCGGTATAGATGCAACTAAAGTGGCGGTGACGTGAAAGTCCATAGTGACATATGCGCCCTTTCGAAGAAATTATCTGAACTGATTTTATGCCAGTATTGATGCATGAAACTACATCAAATTTCGAACTGTTCCATGTGTTTTGTTTCGTTTTCAACTTTTTTGAGTTGTGCCACTATTGTCGCCGTTGAGCGAAATCAAAAACGCAGAACCAGCGCTCGCTGGTCAAATCGCAACTCCCCTCTTGAAAACTGCCAAATTCCTAATTCCTCTCCCAAAGTCCGCGAAAACGTCTCTAAAACTCCTCCCTCGACCCGTTACTTGATTGTTCTTCTCTTTTTAATAGTACCCAATTTTTTCTATAACCCTTTTCTCCTGTTGAGACCTATATCTCCTTTTCATCGGAGTCATTGGTCAGTTATCTGGCCTATTCAGCATGGCCAGATTTCGTGTTAGCGAAGCTAATTAACCAAAACCTTTAGTTAGCGTTTTTTTCGTTTCCAGTCTGATACTTATCGCTGGATGTGAGTTTATCGGTGTGTTTAGTGTACGTGGAGCTTCAACATATCTTCTATGAGACCGCTAAAGATCGACAATCATAAATTGATTCAAAGTTTACTCTTTTAAAAAAATATCGAGTTTCTTATTGAATATTGTGACTGACCTAAATAGGATATCTGTTATGCGCCAACTTTATATTTCCTATGAATGAAATTTTTCGTTACTAACACAATGCCAGTTATTACAACCTGTTTAAATTTGCACGTGTTTTTCCATAACCAATCGGCCAACGGTTGGGTCCTTGGTTGGATACCAAAATTTGCCTTCAAAAAATTGAGTGATAATTGCAGTGTTGTGAGGCGGAGTCCCATCTTGTTGGAAATATATTTTTCTGAGCTCTATTAGTGACAAATCATCAAAAGAGGTCCAACATTTTGCCTCAAAATTTCTAAATACCTCTGAGATATGAGAGTGCCATTATAAATAAATGGGCCAATAATTCTACCCCTGAAAACACCTGCCCCCACACTCAATCCAAATCTTCCTTGACTTTTCTGCTCCACAATAGAATGGAGATTTTATTGTGCCCAAGTATAAGAATTGATGCGTTGAAAATCCCGGCACTGCTCACATAAACTTCGTGTGTCCAAATATAATTGAACAAAAATCACGCACTTGGTTACAACTTTCCTGAAACCACTGAAAAAAAGCCATACGGTGTTCAAAATCTCCTAGTATGAGTTAGTGAACTCTTTTGGTTCTCTATGGCTTGAATTTGTTTTTTTTAATCCTCCCAACGTTAGTTTTTGGTAGGCCTGTTGATATTTTCAAATTTCGCGTTGACGTTCTGGAATTATTTTTAACAGCTCCTAAAACGACTATTTCTTCCAACTCCTCATTCCTATTTGATTCATATACTTTTGGCCATTTCCTTTCAAACTGACCACCATCAATTAGGTTGTGTCGCAATCTCACAAAAATATCTCTGAAAGGTTGTCTTTTCTCTCTGGGTACCTCTCGTGATACAAATTGCTTGCTGCTTCTGCATTTTCTCCGGTTTGTATAAAACTGACTATAATGTTCCATTTTTCATAATTTTCATACTTCATTGCGAATGTGTTTGAAAACTGAACAAAAAACCACCAATTAAAGAGCGTCTTCACTGCTTGAATCAAAATTTGACAGCTACTCGTAAAGATTTGCATTCTGTTTTACCGCCGCATCCGAAGCCTAGGTGATCATAGTGTGCGTTTCAAAATCCAAAACCTAAAAAGCTCTGTATTCCAAAGATCACTCTAGCAAAACATGAAGTATGTTATATTTTTGGAAAGGTAATTTTGAGTTCTATCCAAATATGCAGAAATATACAATGTGTTCCGTTGAAAAAAAGTTTTGCATCAATAACTACTGATATCTCATTTGAAAAAATTATTTTTTCACACCATTGAATCCTACGTAAAAAAGTGCTTCAGACATGTTTTCATAGAAATATGGAATTTGTGAAAGGAAAATCGTTACAGCACCTTTTCGAAAATGCCTATTTTTGAAAAACATGCTCTAATTTAGAAACGATGATGAATATCGATATGTGGTTTCCATCATTGAATTTTTCATAATATTTGACTCTCAGACATAGCCAACAATTTTCATCTATCTAGTTTGAAAACAAGAGTTTCCCTTTTGAAGTGTCCAGGAAGTGTTCAGGAAGAAATATAAAATGGATAATCAACCATAAAAACTCTTTAGGGAAATTTTTTACTTGAGAAATCGAAGTCAAAGCTTTTGAAAAGGACAACATACCAGGGTCATTATGTGTTTGTTGTACCTGAAAAGTAAAGATACAAAACGATGAATCCTGAGCAACAAATGAAACAAATAGTCTTATCATGAAATCTACTCTACAAATAATGAGAACCATAAGGATGTGTTGGAAATATGTTGCTGGCAAAATTACGCTGACATTGTTGAATGAATAGAATAATTTGTGAACAGTAGGTATTTATTGCTGAGAAGAATTCACAATTCAAATGAACAACCTAATTCTGAAACAATCTCTGAATGCCATATTTGAATGTTTGATATCACTTCATGAAGTACGTCTTTGATATGAAGTAAAAAACTGTAGTAACCAGCTGGCCTTTTTACCTCAATTACGTTTATCCCTTCTTTGAGAAGTAAAAGTCACTAGTCTACTAGTCAAGTAAACGTAACTACCCACTAGACCATGATGCGATGTGAAATGCAATTACTATTCAAACGGTAGTATCAACTTCTATAATTGTGAATCGAGATAAGAGATGAAAAACATGAAATTTTCAATTATTCAGTTGAACTAGTTTTGCAATTGTTTTTTTCAGAATATAAAAAAATCAGACCCTGAACAATTTTTTTTTTCAGCTCAGTCTATCTTTATCTGACATGGTGTTGGCATTCTTCACATCGTTATGTCTATATCTGATGATAGAAGCTCCATTTCGGGAAATATTTCGAGAGCTGCTAATGCCATCTAAAGATGTTCCAACAAAAAACTTGGCTTCAGAACGTCGAACACTTGAAGAAAATATGATGAGCAATGAAAACAGTCAAGACAGCCGACTTTGAAAATATTTCATTTTCAATTATCGACTTGTATAGTCTAGATATAACTATTCAATAAAAAAATATTGTTATCAAATAGTTTTCTGAGTTTATTTTCATTAACTTCTTTAAACTTCTTTAAACAGACATATTATTGAACAGTATCTACATTCGAAGGATTTCCATTGTTCATAAATTCAAAAGTTTTACTTATAGCAAACTGAGTTCATGAAAAGTAATCCCTTATCACTGATATAAAAATCAAGAAGGTAAATAGTAAGAAAAAATTCTCAAGAAACAACTACGTTCATATGAACATCAAATTATATAAATTTTACTTCTTCCTATCTAGTTTTTACTTCGAACATTCATTATGGAATTGAAACAGATATCATTGAGAGAAACGCTACACAATATATCATATGAGAATGTAACGATATGAAATTTCATTCACATGGAACAAACACTATCATCCTTGATGGTGTAGATACTTCGGAGTCTCAGAACACCTGTTTCATCACTTCATCAGCATCTTTATAGATAACATAACAAGGTAAATCACTCATTTGTTCATAAAAATTCGACTTTATTACACTGGGAGAGACAAATATAATCATGTCACGATGACAGTATATGAAGACATTCGTATAGTTTTTACAATTTTGTCCCAACCATCGGAATCTTCACTGAATTGAAAGAGATGTATTGTTCATAGAAAACTAGTTCTTGATAGAACTCATCAATATAGAAAAAATTTAGGAAACTACCGAAAGAAGAAAGAAAGCAATTGAGTTCAAAATATATTCTTCACAAAGATATGTAGAATTATACTAGTTCGGACTTCCATTTGAGCAAAAAATCAAACAATTGAAAAAATAAATTAAAAAAAGTTTTCAAACCAAGTTACTTCCCGACGTTTTGATTGTTAGTATCCACAATCGTCTTCAGGTGATGACTGGACTATTTCTCCGGCAGATGACTATTTATAGGTCATTCGAACGCTTTTACCTATACCTTCTTTCCTCTCTCCGCTTCACTGGTTTACTTGACCGTTTTTCTGCTTGATTAAGGGTTTTCATATGTTGCGTATTCCTACGCTAGCTTAGCTGAATGCGTCGTTGGATAACATATATGCAGCCTTCTTGAATTTCCTCTTGAACCAGTGTTCTTTCCTTGTGGATTTTTGGATCACTTGTTGTAATATTGATAAGTTCAAACATGCTATACTATCCACGATCTGCAGGTTCTGATGCTGTATTTGGACCCGATTATCCTTATTCCGTCACTAGTCGTGACGGCTTTTCTTTCTTATCAGGCTCTTGCTGTCTTCCAGTCAAAGTCTGTTTCACCATCACTTTGGAGTAACCATTTCGTTGAAAATCTTTTTTGATGATGCCTTTTTCCTTCTCAAGACCTTCCTTCGTATTATAGAGCCCGAAGAGTCTTGCTGAATGTCCTTTTGATGGATTGTGGTTGAATTCGTGATTCACATACTGTCCCGTGTGAGTGAGTTTTCGGTATACAGATATTTCCCACTTAGTGTCGGTCCTCTTCACCAATACGTCTAAAAATGGCAATTCATTGTGTACCTCCTCTATTTTGGAAGTGATGGAACGTTTTACGCTGTTGATGTGCTTCATTGCTGTATTCCAATGGTTCCATATCATGACGGTTTCGTCAATATATCTCAACCAGACTCAGGGCTCCTTCAATGGCCAGAGTTTGAAATCACTTCATATATATGTTGGCTATAAATGGTGAAAGGCATTGGCAGTTCTTCATCTTGCGTGAAGAATTTGTTCTTCAGTTGGAAAAGCTTCGGATGGCTTCCTCTGTATATGACTCAAATTGCTTCTTCGACAGGAATGTTGGTGCAAAGGGATTCCACGTCGAAACTGAATAATTGATCTTGCTCGGTGACTTTGATTGTCTCTAGTAATTCTACAAAATGCTTTGAATTCTTCCTTGTGGTGATTGTATAATCGGAAGTGAAAATCTGGACAAGTTTTGAGTAGCTGAAACTCTGGAACTAATGATTGGTCTGAGCGGACACCCTTTTTATGGATTTTGGGTAGTCCATACAAGTGAGAGGGCTTACTGTGGTGCGGTGTTAGTGATGATTTCTTCTTTTCCGAAAAATAGACTTTGTGTTTCCTCAAAGTCTGGCACAACTTCCTCTCAATAAATGCAGTAGGGTCTCGTACAATCTTTGTGTATTGCCCCTTCTGAAGAATATTCTCAATATTCTGTTCCTAGTCGGTATCCATCACAACAGTAGCGTTATCCTTATGTGCGAGTAGGATCTTGATGGTATTATCTTTTCATATGCCATTCATAGATTTCAAAGAATATTAGAATCAAATTAGACAAAAAATTGTGCTGAACAGCCTCGAGTTTCACTTTATGTGTAATATAATGGGGGGACCAAACTGTAGAACAATAATTAAGATGAGATCTGACCAGGGAAA
>WOGR01000397.1:0-26323 GCA_015342045.1 Leptinotarsa lineolata | reverse complement strand
CCAAGGACTCAAAATTTAAAACAGATAACAAAAATTGTAAGTAATTATAACTGCACCAATATCGAATTTCAACACTCAAATCGCGATCAGTTCCTGAACTGAACATTGATGACACGACGTGATACCCATCCCCGCATTCCTCGATTTCTATTCGTCACCGTAATATGACTTCAAATTTAATTTTATGATTCTTCAGCCAATCATAAAACTAGTAACAATTATCCAATACGAACCACCAATTCTTCAGTCCACGCGAAGTAGTTCGCAGATGATTCATTTCCATGTATTGGGTTTTTTGGTCTTTGAGAGTGCCGACAACTTTAAGTGTGCACAATAGCGTTTACTTCGACTATACCATAAAAATATGGTAATGGTGAAAAAGATCACGTAGAAAATCGGCAATTGAAAAGAAAGGGAAGCATCAAATTATAGCTTAGTCCTACTGATTGAAATAATTTTTATCAGGAGGGTTCTACGAAAATTATGGTTTGATCAGAATTTAAAAAAAAACTACACCGAAGTCGAAAAACGAAAATACCGTTCACTCCGCCGCCAATTTAACGGCACTACCCACCTGGTCCACCCGAATAAGAACAAACACAACCCCTACATTCTGAAGGCAAAGCTCCTTTCCACCAATCCCAAAAACAAATAAAAACGTCATCTCTGTGTGTGTAGAGTAAAAATCCAAGCGGTATTATTGACACTGCCGTTTAAACCCGCAGCCAGAAATACAGGTGCCAAGGCCGCGCAAACACGCTGTACAAATATTTGCCGAATAAACTCCATTTCTAACCGAGTCTGTTTCTATAATTTATGTCTGCAGGGGACAGAGTGGCGTTCCGAACCACAAAATTTCAGGAAAATTTATGAATATTACTTACACCCGTGAATGTACAGAGTGCTCACAATCTTTTAGACAAGCCAACTTTACTGTCATGAAAATTCCAATTTTATTCAACACTGTTTCGAAAAAGGAATAAGACTCCAAAACAGAAAAGTTGTCCTTGTATTTTTCTTTCAACAAAATACCATAATTATCTAAATGAACGATTCGTTCAGGCCAGTCTCAACTCAGTAGGTTTATGCTATAGAAAGCAACTACTCCCCTGGCTAATACCTCGAAGGGCGTTGGATTATATCCGACAGGTGTCAGTGTAGGATTCTTCACAGAAGTAATTTCTGCATATGTAGTTGGCGATACAACTTCCGGAATCGATTTTTAATTATTGCAACACACTTGCAGACCGGTTTCTGTGTAGGTGAGTTGAGACTGGCCTCAACGAGTTATTGATTTAGATAATTTGATTCAAAGCCAGTCTTCAAGTATGCCCACGTATTTTAAGAACGAAAGTTTTTTGGCCTTATACGAGGTCTTGGGCCATGTGCTTATGCAGTTGGTTAGAACATCGACAGGCAGATGGGGCGATATTGTTGGACGTTAGCTCCTGCCTAGTTCGAGGAATGATACTCTGAAAGAAATTCGATTTTTAATTATCGGAAATCATCGACTTTAGGTTGATGATAGAGACTACCTTGCACTGACGAGTTGCCAACCACCCCGAAACCGGTCTGCAAGTGTGTTTCAATAATCAAAAATCGATTCCGGAAGTTGTATCGCCAACAGCATATGCAGAATGCTGCACTGACACCTGTCGCCCTTCGTGGTATTAGCCGGGGGAATAGTTGTTTTCTGATAAGTGTCAGTCCATAAACCTACTGTATAGGTGAGTTGAGACTGGCCTGAATGAATTGTCCATTTAGATAATTTGATTTAAAACCAGTCTTCAAGTATGCCCATCTACTATGAGAAGGAAAAAATACCATTAGATTCAGAAACAAGATAAAACAAGTTAGGCATTTTTTCGATTCGAAAAATAGATGCAAAATGATTTTTTCGACCTCAATCAAAACAATGGTTCTCAAGTTATGAAAAAAAACTTCCAAAATGTGATTGATACTGAAAAAACTCTCTCCTTTTCCCTTTGTACCTAAAACATATATTTTTATGCATACTGAACTTGTTTAAAATAAATTGATGGATGTAGCCGTTACTGCAAGGGCCCTTTCTCCGAAATTCCAATACTATAGAGGGCGCACAGGTATTAATAACCGGGTTTACTAATCCTAGTTTCAGATTGTCAGGAAATTGATCAGTTTCAATAGAAAGATTTGTTATATGCACTTAATTTTCTAGCAAAAGATTGGAAAATAAGAAAACCCTCATCCAAGATCCATTACACTACCAAAAGCTAATATTGAAACTTGATATGGGCCATGGATTCAATGAGAAGAAGCTAGAAGATAATTACTTGAAATTGGTCAAGAGCTGGATCAAAAATGGAGTTCGTTCTCACTGACAAGCGGTAAGTAATAAGTTATAGGAAATTAAATCGTCATTTTCCAATGGGAATATTTATGTGTATGTAATAAGTTTTTTGTACAAATGAATAAATGTTTTTCAACACTACTTTATACTTTCGACTTGACTTTTTACCTATAATGGCAAAATAATCTCCAAAGCTTTACTTAAAAATCAAGCAGGTGAGTTATCCTAAACAGAGTACCTTGAAGAGGAGGCAACTTTCTAAATGAGATAACTATGACTCCGTCCATGAAAATGATAATTATGACTTATCTGTGGCGATTACAGATGATTCTAAAAAAATGGTAAACACGCCCGAACAGTTTCACTAATTTTATCATAGTAGAAATTATGGCGGAGTCGCTAGGAACTAGGAATTAGACAAGATAGACAAGAGAACACAACTTTCTTTTTCATGCACAGCTCGTCAAGAACCATTTAATTTCATTCTCGATACTAAACGAAAAATAATGATAGTATTTTCAATTGTTTTTTGAAATAGTATCTGCTGCTTCTATTTGGCTAGTAGATCCAACAGGAACCTGTTTGTTCCCTTCCTTGAGTTTGAAATATTTAAAGCGTTGTCATCCAAATTTGGGATCAATGTGTTTTCAAACCATTCCTCGAAAATATTATCTTGGAAGAAGTGCATGATGCACTTTCTTAACCGAGCATGAATTTTGATAATAAAATTCAATAATTTGCGAGCGTTGTTCATTCGTAAATCAATTGATGGTTAAATTATTGACCAAACTGAGCAAGTTTGACAATGACACGCGTGATCTGTCAAAAACAGTATTGCCAAAAAGATACCAGCAAAAAAATCACTCATTATTTGTCCAAGGACGTCACATTTTAAACAGATAACAAAAATTTTGAGTAATTATAACTGCGCCAATACTCAAATCGTGATCAGTTCCCGAACTCTGACATTGATGAAACGCCGACGATAACCATACCCGCATTTTCCGATTTCTATTCATCAACGTAACATAATTACAAATTTAATTTTACGACTTTTCAGCCAATCATAAAACTCGGTTAGTAACAAGTATCCAATTCGAACTGCCAATTATAGAGTCCACGTGAACTAGTTGACAGGCTTTTTTTTATGTATTGGTTTTTTTGGCCTTCGATAAAGCCGACACTTCCAGTGTGCACAATATCAGTTACTTGGACTATAACTACTTAGGGCACTTATTTTATTACTATTTTCTAACTAATTTCAATAATATGTGATTCGCCTGATATTTTTCATTGTTTATTATTTGTACTCGGATATTTTAACAAGTTTGTTCACAAGAAATATTACAAAAAACACCGATGATACTGACGCATGCGCAAAGAAAAAATTGTTGTGAAAAAGTCCATTTCTTAAAATTGAAAAAGAACTGTAATTTCAAGGGTTTCAAAACGGTATTTTATCATTTGAAGATTCAGGGTGTCAGTCGGGGTCAAGAAAACCAGAAAGGCGGGTCCTATGCAGTTTCTGACTGTCAGTTTTGTCGTTCGGCAACCCAGTATATTTATAATCAAACACAATATTTCCAGAAAAAAAAAGTGCTATTATAAAATCTAGTTTTTTCTGTTGTATTTATCCTGGGTAATTAGTTGACCAACCTTTTTCGAACTATTTTCATGTGCTTTCAAAAAAAATATAAATGGGGACAAGAATTCTCTTTCAGAAGTCGCGATTCTTGTCCTCGCACGTCACTGTCACCTCATCACATTCAACAATCCCAGAAAATAATCACGAATAATTTATTCATAAAACGATCGTAGAATTGAGTAAAGGTCAAAAAACATCCGGTTCACGGAATTGCATTTCAAAGGAATAATGACGAGATTCCTGACAGATAAAGGCAAGATTGAAAGCCACAAAAACTCACCTTCATAACAGAGTGCTATGAAATCCTCTTCAGTTTGTTGTTCCACGTCCCATCTAAGCAGCCAACTTCCGTTTTCGTTTTGTTTGGCAAATATCTTTCCAAAGCACTCTTGATCCCCATTTGAATGTATTTGACTGTTGGGGGTCCTTCTCAGAGAAACGTGCTCCGGAATATCCTCGCCGTTAACCGAAGGGTCGTGATAGGGAGGAGGGTTTTCTTTAGGGGTGCATTTTAAAAACTGACAGGAATCTTCGTCCACGTCTTCGGACGTTGGACTAAGATTTGTATCGCAATTTTCGTCAGTAACCGGTGGCTCGTCCATTTCTTCAGCTACTATAATTTATTATTTTTTGAAAGAAACGAATCTGTCGAATTGGACACTGAGATGGTCGTCATGACGACAGACATAGAGGCGACTCTCACGAATGAATTAACGTCGGAGTTTAGCATGATTTTACGTAAAAGTTTATGGAAATAACCGATGAGCAGTTTTAATTTGGCCCAACTGAAGATTTTTGGTATGAAAAGTCACCATTTCCTTCACAGTAAACGATGAATTTTGAATAAAAACCATCCCGTTCAATAATTCATATATTAAACTCACCGACCACTAAAAAAAATATGTTCAATCTACTGTCGTTCGATTCACCATTCACGTTAAGTTTTATCAATCATAACAAATTAATAAAAATTGTACACAAACAGCTGATTTGACAGCTAATACACCTGCTCGGCGCTTGCGCAATTGCACACAGCAATGGAACGGGATCTAGAATAACCGTACAGTGCAAAGCATCATTGAATGATTAAAATTTAAATGCAAGATGTGTGACTTTTCCAGCTGGAATCCTAAATTGATAAATGTGTTCAACAAAATTGTCCTTGTCTGCATAATGACTTAGAACGTGAAAAACAAATAAAAAATATGTTTGTTTCCAGCGACAATTATACACGTCGAAAGGTTTGCCGAGTTTAGTGATTGTACTGACATTTTTTAATCAGGACGAATTTGTTTTTGTATTGTGTTTTTTCTGGTGAACAAACCACATTCGTTTTTGTATCCATCAAATCGTGATACTTCCACTTTTTATAGAGATTGGTGATAACTGTTAGTTAAATTTCAGTTAGTTTAGGTTTGTGACTATATTTTTACTAATTCATAGTGATAAACCATCCAGATTTTTGAAGTGCAGCATAAAATTTGAAATTGGCACCAATTGACTGTAATCAGTTATATTGGATATTGGAGGTAAAAGTAAATGTTGATGGAGAAGTGTCCGATAACGTAGAAGATGCAGTATAATGTTTAATAAGCAAAATACAGGAAATCATTTCTATTTTATTAAATGGGTTTTCCTATTTCAGAAATAAGGATACATTCTTTTTTGAATGTAACCAGTTACATTTTACCCATTTTTTCAATTTTGGTTGAAACGTAGTTGATTCTAATGATAAAGACAAATGAAAAATTACTGTAAAAAACTATATATGATTGTACTTTCCCACTACACTGAAAAATAGTGGACTCAATGGTGGATACATGAACCCGAATTATATGAGTTGATCAAGGTAAATAAAAAGCATCATATTAGATACAAATTTGATGAGGTTCTGCTTGAACACGGACGTAACGTTTTGCGACTTCCACCCTACCCTCCGGATTTATATCCCATAGAATTCTTTTTTACTACTGTCAAAAAAATGTGTCCCTAAAGAATGTAACTTTCAAGTTGGATGATGTGAGGAACTGGCGGAGCACGAATTTGATCAAATCACTTCCGAGGAATGGCAAAAGCGTTGCCGACATGTAGTAGATATAGAGCGGAAATATTGGGGAAATAATTCATTCACAGACATTCAAACAGAAATAAATCTAGTCATTATAATTTAAAATGATGATAGCAGCACAAGCACAAGCAGCAATGAAGTTGGGAGAATCTATACTGCGCGATCGCTCGCCATCATCCGTGGCGTGTACTGTACTTTTGCTGATAGAGAGGTGGGTTGTACTCATCCACTCGCCATATTCGCAAAAATAAAAATTACTCATCACAAAGCAAGATGTAAGAAATTATGGTAACTGAGCAATCCTATAACTTTGGACACAAACACAGTTCTTCAAGTATTCAAAATTTGTAATATAGATATAGTAAATGTAGTTATAGCAGATAAATTAGTGTTGAGAGCCAAATAATTTTCATGTTCTCTTAGATATTTTTTTAATAAAGATTTTTCAAATATATGTATCTCTGGCAGAACTTTCTGATCAATTTTTAACTTTCGATTTCTATATCAAATTAAGAAATTATATAGTGGGCACTCCTATTTTCACAAAAGTATTGAAGTAACACTTCATTTTGAGGCTTTCGCTAAACAGTGTAAACAACCTCATGTGTTTTGCTATGAAAGAGTTGGTACAATACTATATGGAATACACTTGAAGATGATATTGCACAATGTGTTGCGGTTTTAAAAACTATTTAGTGAAAATCCGACAATGAAGTGGTATTTAAATATTTTTATATGAATTTCCACCAAGTATCGACCAATTTCACTTTACCAGAATTTCTACAGAATCACTATTCAAAATGAAATATAATAACCACCTGGCATTTTTCATGTACAGTTGATGAATAACTTTTCGCTCGTCGATCAATACTGATTTTAAAATTTCCTAGCTCTGAAATCTCGGTAATTTCCATAATTTTTTATTACTACCTCAAATGCAGATATTGAATGCTATAATTTCTACATCATTGAAAAAGGTTAAAACGCTAATCAATATGTTTTTACCAATATTCATATCTCTTGTGAAAAACAACTACCTCACTACCAAAGACCCTTTGGGACATCAGAGAAAATTTCCATATAATTGGGAACAAGAACTAAGCTATCCTTTCAATGACATGTATAATCGTCATCGAGCTGACCGACATCTATTGCCAATATTTATAAGTTTACACAATAACCTTCCTTTTCAAATAGAGAATTCTTTATCAAAATTAATTTTGTTATCACTCAAAATACAATTTATATCACAAATGCAGGAAGAAAGACTGAAATTACCGGTAAGAAGTAATAATAATCGAGCACTCTTATAAAATTCAAATTTTAGAAACCGCAAAATTACCTCAATAACAAAGTACTGATAGGAAACTGGTTTGAAGAAGAATGTTCTTATCAAAAAAGCAGGTTCAAGCATACTTCCAAGTATTCAGAAGATTTCCAAAGGAAACCATATACCACTTATCCTCCGTCAGTGGTATGGGATGCCCATATAAAAGCCGAGGTGACAAAAATATGAAAAAAAATAAAACAATACAGAGTTTTTCCTATAGGGGCATGCTTTCTATCCAGAAAAATCCAGCGAAGAATTTCCCAATTTTTATGATAATTTCGCGACAGTTTATGATTTGTCCTTTGAATACTTTCCAAAACTATATAGCAAAGAAATTGATAGAGTTCACAGGTCAAGACTGCAAAGATTTGACCCTACAGAAGAATACCTCAAAAGCTATGTAAGAAAAACAATATTAAGTCATAACTTCACTCCTACTTTTTGCTATACAGGGAAACATTAGTCATTATGGAATAACCGACTGTAAAAAACAGGAATGGGATTGTGACAAGCAGGATCCAAGAAGTACCTCTCTCACTATGTATGACACTGAGTTTCCTTCTCCAAAAACTGATTTCTACAAGTTTAGTCGATGGTAAATCCATACTTGAGAAACATGTACATTTGTTTGAATAACTATTATTTGAAGGACTCGACCTACAGCAGTGAAATCCCAGTATGGACCAGTATATAGACCTTATCCGGCTAATCATCCTCGCTTCTCAGAATGCAACCCCATAACATGGGAGTGTAAGAGTAATATCTTTCAAAAACATTCGTAATGAAAATAAACACATTCCATAGGTTTAAATTAACATTTCATAATGTGCAGTTACTTAAATATATATGATTTTGCATAATAAAATTCATAGTACCTATGATGTTTTGACACTTTTTCAGAAATTCAGACCCCAGCTCTAGTGCAGACTAAAAATTCTCCCTATTACCTGAACCTCAATTGAAGTGCAAGGTATCACAGTTTTGTGCAAAAGTTTTAGTTTGGTGTATGGATATGAACATTTTTTGTTTTTCTTCCAATTTGTACTCCAAAATTTCGTTCTAATTAGAAGGGTTGTAATAAGGCTGGCTTTCTAATAAAAGATATTGACTCTTAACAAAAATCGACACCCCGTCTACAAAAGTAGCAATAGCAAAATATTCTCTTCTAGCAAAATATTCTCTTATTATTGACTTCCTTAGTTTATACCTAAAACACACGTCGAATCCTACAAAAACAAATCAGGAGCAAAGAAGCAAGAACAGAACCAGAATGTTCTTTTATTATGAAGTAAAACAAACCCATTACTTCTGTTAAAATCACTTTTACAATAAAAAGTGGAAATATGCTGCACAGTATTATTGACTTCCTAGGTTTCTATATAAAACACACATCGATCCTACAAAAACAAATCAGGAGCACAGAACCAGAATGTTCTTTTATTTTGAAGTAAAACAAACCCATTGCTTCTGTTAAAATCACTTTTATAAAAAAAAGTGGTAATATGCTGCATAGTATATTATTGACTTCCTGGGTTTCTATCTAAAACATGTCATATCCTACAAAAACAAATCAGGAGCACAGAAGCAAGAACAGAATCAGAATGTTCTTTTATTTTGAAGTAAAACAAATCCATTACTTCTGTTAAAATCAGTTTTACAAAAAAAAGTGGAAATATGCTGCACAGTATTATTGACTTCTTAGGTTTCTATATAAAACACACATCGAATCCTACAAAAACAAATCAGGAGCACAGAATCAGAATGTTCTTTTATTTTGAAGTAAAACAAACCCATTGCTTCTGGTAAAATCACTTTTACAAAAAAAGTGGAAATATGCTGCACAGTATTATCGACTTCCTAGGTGTCTATCGAAAATACACGTCGAATCCTACAAAAACAAGTCAGAAGCACAGAACCAGAATGTTCTTTCATTATGTAGTAAAACAAACTCATTACTTCTTTTAAAATCATTTTTACATAAAAAAGGGAAATATGCTGCATAGTACTATTGACTTCCTAGGTTTCTATCTAAAACACACGTCGAATCCTACAAAAACAAATCAGAATCACAGTAGCAGAAACAATCAGAATGTCCTCTTATTTTGAAGTATAAAAAAACTTTACTTGTTAAAATTCAGTTTACAAAAAAAGGTGGAAATACGTTGCACAGTATAATCAACTTACAGACTTCAATGCTTACAAAAACAAGTCAGGAGTACAAAACCAAATGTTTTATTCTAAAATAAAACAAAATAATTACTTTTGTTGAAAGTTCACTCGAAAGCTTAGTGTTCTGATTTAGTTTCGGAATGCCTACATAACATAAGGAGAAAGAAATGAAAAAAAAATTCTCAACACATCATTTATTGTACATAATCCAAAACCAGTAACTTGGGGTAAAAATTGTGGCAGTGTTTGTTTCCATCATTTAATTGAATAACTTCACTGTCCAGTGGAAAATCTCGCAATAAAGTCTCATTGAAAACCTTATGGATTTTCATCAAGTATTGGCCAGTATGAGCTGGAATAAGTGAACAGCGAAAATCTCACATTAAAGTTTCACTTTGAATCCTTCATTTATACAAATTTCAGGCTTCATAGCGAAAACATTTGATCAAATACTTCACAGATTTTGTGAAGCAAATTTTGTAAAGCTTCAAAGTCATTCATGCAATGATAGTGACATAAGTAAATATATATGTTTGCGAATACCATATACAGAGTGGCCACTTTTTTAATCACTCATTTGAAAGACAAATTAAATGATTATTCGGAAGTGAATGAAAATTATCGAAGTAAGCTTTCGAAATGTCCACCATTTTGTAACATGCGCTTTGCGGTTCTGGAACTCAAACTTCTTATACATTTGCTTATTTCATCCCCTTGAATACCTTCCAATGCATTCTCAATCTTCTCGCGAAGATTCTGTAATTTGATTCAACTGAACAAATGACAAATCCAACAATAGTTACTTCTCGCGAGAAGATTGAGAATGCATTAGAAAGTATTCAAAGACGAAATAAACAAATGTATAAGAAGTTTGAGTTTCAGAACCGTAAAGTCCATTTTACAAAATGGTGAGCATTTCCAATACTTACTTCATTAATTTTCATTTACTTTCAAATAATCATTTTATTTTTTCTCTTTTGAAATATTTAAATAATTATTACTTGTTTCTTGCTTTGATTCTGATACGTTCCATTCAGTTAAAGATAGATAAGTTGATTTTCTTATCGAAATGTATTGCATGTTGTTAATTAAACTAAAGGTAAATTAAATATAGATCCGAACCAAAGAAATTTGGATAAGGGTCAAAATCACCTGAAAATCAGCTTCAAATGACATTATATGATATATCGTCGAATTCAGAGTGAACAGTTATTTCGAAAAATGTCATAAAATATGCAGGTCCGTATTGAAAGAAATGAGGTTGAGGGTGGCTCAGAGTATGAAACGTTGGATTGGAAATCTGATTACGTCAAATTGAGGGGAATTACCTATTGAATGAAATATATTTGCAACATTTTTTGATAATTTTACAAATAACGTGGGAAAATATGAAAAATCAAAATGACATAATTTACTTTTCTTATGATATCTCAATAACCGGCCCTGATATTCTCGATTCGTTCCAATCACTTGACAGTACTTCTATAAATGCAACTTTTTTACCATTTGACTGACCTTCTAACTCTTATGGTTTAAAAGTTACCAATACAATCCCATTAAAAAAGTGGCCACCCTGTATATGCATAGTTTGTATCGCCAAAGGTAAATGAATATTATTATAATGCATGTGTAGACATGGTTTGCAGAGTGAATCCATTAGTTTCCAAAATTTTTCTATAACTGGCTCAGTCAAGAACATTCTAGAGATGAAAAATGATATGATATAGAATGAAAAAATCCGTAAGTCCATTTGAAATTTTCCCAAATAGATTTGATTAAAATTCACTGAAATGGCTGCGATATAAAAAATGCATCCATGATTGTTTTCAGTTTGTTTGAACAGAGGGATAATTTAAATTAACATTTCCCAAACTTTCGAAGCTTCATCGGGTATGTTTTCAATTAACCTTCATTCAGAAAAAATACGAACAGTAGAATACACTGTATAAACTTTGATTATTTGTGAAAAAACTAGTGAAAATATTTTCCGCGATTCAGAAAATGAATATTTGAAGTACATAAAATGATGATTTACTCATATACACAAAAAGTAATGATAAAAAGTTTTAATAGAAATATTAATTTTCTAGATTTTTCACATGGGTCAAACAGAAACAATATTTTTGAATCGATTGAAGAACTCAACTTTGAGTGTATAAATAACTCTTTTCAGTATAAATAATTTTCATGGTCTCCACACTTGACACTCAGCATTTTTCATACAAGTTTTCAAAGCTTCAATTATGGGATTTTAATTTTTTTAATATTACTGAATGTGAAAAACTTATGAAACCCTTTTTCATAACCAGTCTCATTAGTTTATTTGCCCCTTTGTAAGTAATTTTCTGTGTACTGGGAGCTTTTTGTTGAAGACATCTTGTTCATTTTCATTGAATGGTATTCAAAAAACACTTAAATGTGAAAGTTTACAAAACTGCAACACGTGTTTCGCTATATAATAGCATCTTCAGATGTCACAATACTGACGCCGGAGATGCGTCAGGCTTAATAAAACTGACGCCTGAAGTTCCTATTGTAAAGCGAAACACGTGTCGCGGTTTTGTAAACTTTCAAGTGGAAATCTCACTTTAAAGTATGTTTTTTGAAAACGTCATAATGGATTTTCATCAAGTATCGGTCAGTTACATCATATTTTTCATTGATTGGAATTCACTCATTCAAGAATTTGTCCTTCAACACAGAAATAATACATTGAACTAAAACCTTACTAACATGCACTTTTCGGAAGTTATGTGATGAGAAAAGGTGAATTTGAAGTGTATCAGTCTTTAGTCGTATTACAAATAAGAGAAATAAGTTAGTTCAACCCATGAAGATTTTTGTCCGTATGATGCTGTCAATTATCACAAACATGAATGACTTGGCCAGATAAAATAAAACATTTTAAAACTTCTCGTTATATATTAAATGGTCGCAAAAATAGTCTGTTTTACTCGCTATAAATAAATTGATGAATTACTAACTATACATTTGCATTATAACTTAAAAAAATTAACCAAACTGGCTACAACAATCCTAACATAAATGAACCATTGAAAAAGTTAACAAGTGCCCCAAATATAAATTTTCATTATCTTAAATTATATAAATAATTTTAAAATGATCACAAATATCTCACAGAAGGTTACTTTCGAACAAATCAAATAACAACAAATATTTTTATATGTGGGGCATAAACATAATCAATTTTAAATAAAGACTAAGCAATAATTACATTCAAGAAATTACCATAAAAATAAATAGATGTAGTTCAATAAAAAAATATTGCAATTCGTTAATTTCTTAGTCTTCACATTAACACTACTTATCGTTATATTACATAAAACTTCGCAAAGAGAAGTAAGATATTTACTTAAATTATCACACTGCAATTATTTTCGCGTGAAAGAGGACGCAAACTTAACAAGAATAAATAATAGAAAAAAAAGAAACTATTCAACCTCCTGTAGAATTTAAACAAGGCTATAGTTTTGGCATTAAAACTTTACACACCTACATTAAATTAGCTTTAAACCTTAGACCTATTAAATATTAGAACAGCACAACAAAGTTATGTAAAAAGATTTTTAAAATATTGAAAAACTAAATTCCTGATATTTACCCGTTTTATCATAGAGCCTAGAAAAGTATGTGGATTTTACCAAAACAGTTTTTACTGTTGTTTATATTATGTACACAGTATGCCACATGGCATTGCCTGCAAAAGCAGAACATTTCAACATTACCTTGATTGCAAATACTTCAAGGGGCAATAGTTTTAAAAAAATTGAAACAATAAAATTTCTAATGATCGGATAGACATATGTACCTACTAATATTGTTTTAAGAGCTATATTACCCGGAGCCAATCTAAAACCCAAAACTCAACCCCACTCCTCGTTTCCAGTGGAAACATATTGAATCAATATTTTAGAGAAGACACCAAAGAGCATGGAGCTAAAAATTTGAATATCTATTCAAAAATGAATATTTATGAGTAATCGTAGTTATGTCCACCAATACCTTCTATGATTTTGTCATACAATTCTAATAGAATTGAAACCATTGAGTTAACTGTGAGAAACACAGAAAATGAAGACTATAATTTTACAAATCACATAAGAATGCAAGAGAACCATGATCATGATATATCGTAATTTCACACTAAGAAATTCTCTGCAAACCTCTAAGAATCTAGGGCCTTATTTGGGGGAAAAAAGCAACACGAGAATTGTGTTTGGATGATGTTATTTATTGCCCATTTGGACTAACATTTCTGAGTCACTTTATACTGATGTTTTTGACCAGATGATCCATGATGATAACTGAAGAATTTGAGATGCGTTTCGTTACACGGTACCTCCATCAGCTGAACCAGTTCAATTGATGAAGCTACCGTGTAGCGACACGCGTCTTAAATAAAATTTATGGGGAAAATTATGTTATTATTATCATGTATGGTGTTACTAATTTTCTTCAAGCAGTGTATTCATAATAAGATGAACAAATGTTTATGGACGATTTGTTTTGCAGAAATTTGATATTCTCATTCTGAGATCGCAAGTTATAGTTCAGTTTGAAACATTTTCCTTCTTAGGAAATATTTATGTAAAGCTTTCATCGAATATTTAGCGAGATTCCTCAGATAAAATATTCAGAAGACATATACTTTCAAGTAGATTCAAACATCGTTGATATTTCATCATTTCAGGACGACTGTGGATACTAATAACGGCAATGTTGAAGTAACTACACTTTTTTAAACCTGTTGATACATTTACAGTCTGAGCCTCCAACATTCATCCACATCGTAGTTCTTCGTCCAATATATGGATAGTAGAAGTGAAGCCAAACAAAAGCAATTACGCAAGTAGGAGTGAAAATATGAATTAACTAAACCGAACAGACAGAAATTGTTTCTCTGTGTGAAAAGAAACAAGAGCTGAAATCTGTCAAGCAATATACTGTAAAAGTAAAGGTGATGACATCTCCCGTTTAGATACCGCCATCTATGGGATCAACAAAGAAACGTAACTCATGAATATTAAAGATTCATGAGGCCCATTGCAAAGCCAAAGCTTTGTTATGAAGGAGATTTCATATTTTGAAGTTGAAATGGTTTCAGACTTCTCGAAATATACCACTGAAGATGTCATGCTACAGTAGCAGACGAAACGTCAGCTAGATGTTCCATTCGAACACGACCTATCAGCCCGGAATTTGTTCTCTCTAACCGTGCCTTCGGTGTGTTCTTATACAGGGTTTTATTCGAAATATTTGTCTTGGGTTGATTTCTGGTTAAACCAGTATATATTTCCAATTGTTTTATCAGTAGAAATATCGGTTTCAAAAAACTGCAACTTCGTTCTGAACATCAAATTTCTCACCCCACAAACAACCTAATGGCACCATGAACAATGGTTTTGTTAACATGTGGTGTAGTATAAATACAATAGAATAATTTGTCATCAACAAAACTGTTTTGAACCACTGTAAAAGGTTTGCTCCTCAATTTAAAGTGAGAATCTGGTTAGGTAAACTAAAAACAAGCAACATTTAATAGAAATTTGATTTATTAAAGCTTATTTCAACTTCTTCGTTAATTTTTTTCCAGTATAGGGGGACTTTTTGATGTCTATTCTCTTTTTTTTTAATCTATTGTAAATTACCATTCAAAAGTGGCATAGAGGATACAACTGAAGAAAAGTATGCTCGTTCATAAAATAGTATTCAAAATTTGAATCACATGTCAGAGTCTGCAGCAGATTTTAACGCGTTTTTTTCAGTTTAAATGACTTGGCATCAACTCATGATTATTTGTCTAGGCAAGGCCAGATTTTAAAAAATGCAATATTCAAGTTATGAATTGAATATATTATAGAATTAAATCAAAACGAAGGTTTTCTTATAAAATTACGCTCATTCACACCCATGTTAGCATTCCTAAATAAGGTATTCGGGGATTTCTCACTAAACAAAGGGGGGGACTGAAAACCCCCACCTCTCGTATTGAAACTCCTTAGGGATGAAATTCCAAAACTACTATGTATATTATGGGGAGGTACACCATTCTGTATGAACAGCATGCTATTTTGGTTCAAAACTGGATAAAAAGTATTATTATCAGCCTTATAGTATAGTTGTTGATTATTAAGAAATTGAGTAGCACTAGAATTTATGGGCTTGAAATGATATACAGGTTCGGAGAGAATCGAAGCTCTTTCGACGTCCCCACCTACTGATGGATCTCTTGAAGGTGGTGATGAATTGAAATTATTGTTTACTGGCTCGGTGCCAGAAACGAAACCCGAACTTTGACTAGACGAACGACTTAAATTAGTATTGGCGACAGCTACTGGGAGAATGTTGGCGTCATTTTTCCAGAACCCTCCCGCTGTCCAAGGATTCTGTGTTATATTTTTGAGCTTGGGTGGCGATAGGATTGGCCGATTTGACGAACTTACTGAAAATATAGGAGAAGTACAGGGCTGTGGTCTAAAGTTGAGGTTACTTAAATGCAGGTTATCCAAACTCTGGTTTAAATCGCTATGCAAGCCACAACTATTAATTGTATTAGCAGAATTATTGAGGAATGAGGCAGTAGTCGTACTTTTGGCAGTGGTGAAGCTTTGATTGAGATCTTCATTGTGACGTATAGAGCTGCTGAAATGTTGAACAGGAGAAGATGAGCGGACTGACTGGTGGCGAAGTGATTTCGAACTTCTGTACGAATTTTTTGACTTGGTTGAAGATTCTGAAGAATTCTGAATTTCTTCTACTTCTTCTTCGTCAGAACTTTCCAAAACTTCAATAGGTTTCTTGATCTTCTTAAATTGAAACTTTGTTTTTCCAATTTTTTTCTTCTTTTTTATAGATTCATACGTCATATAACTATAGAGCAATGACAGAGATGTAAACACCTGCAAAAATTTTTCTATAATAAATAATGACACAAGTAATTCTTGTTATATCTTCCTGTCTTGTAAGACTCGTGTCCAAAATATGAATGAACTAGAAAAATTCAGGGCCATTTTTAATTTCTCAAGAGAAATCAGAAGTAACTGAATTTTTAAACGAATTTCAAAGGTAATTTTCAATCTGAAAATATTTTCTCAGAGATGTTCAGAATATCTATTAAATTAATTTCATTACTTGAATACCATGTTTTCCAGACTGATTTCTTTCATTTGGCAGTTATTCCCCAACAGATTTAGTTTTTATCAAAATAAAATGTGTTAATTTGTTATCTTTAAAAAATGAGAATCGTTTTGGTATTTTTGCTATCATCAGGTTCTAAAATATTTCAAAATTACAAACACAGATATGTAAAATGAGTAACTGCATTTACAATAAATAGTATTTAAAATTTTGAGTGATAACCCTACAATATCAGACAGTGTAGGAATAAATTCCTAAAATCATTATCATACAGAGATGATAAAAATAAAATGAAAAATTGAAAAAAATATGTTTTCTGATAATCAGATTCAGATGCTATAATCTTAGTATTTTGGAAATCGAAGTGATAGGAATTTTCAAGCGAATTTTGGCTAATCCAGAAGCATCAAGGTTATTATTCTCCATTCTATTGTAGTGTTTGGCCAAACGGGCTTTTAAATAGTTTTTTGTGTGTCCTATGTATGCAGCATCACAATTTTCACAATTCATTATGTAAACACCAGTTTGGTTTATTGTGTCATTCATTGGTCATAACTTTGAAAAGCATTGTTTACTCTATAAATAATAAATTCTACTTCAATTTTGAGTTTCCCTAAAATTATCTACATATCCCATACATATGGTACGAGAGTAATTGTAGGTTTTCTTTTTTTGTTTATTATAATCATTTGCGTTGTACAGCTGGTATAAATGTGAGCTGTTGAAACAAAAATTTACATTGCCCATAATTGAGGTGTGCAAAATAATGTTGAAAAAATATTATACACAAATCAAAAAACTCACTGTACTCACCTGTAAAATGTTTATGAAAAAGAAGTAGTCTTGTCTGAATGAAATGGATGATGATAAAAAGAGCACTGTCCAACCTAACATTCCATTAATTTTTGGAAAGACTGATTTCTTGTCACAAATAAGAATAATGAAATCCAGAAGAAATCCTACAAATGTAATTGGTAACAAGTTTCCTTTTCGAATTTTTACATTTTTTGGTAGATAAGAATTAAAATTATTGATTTCATCGTCGAGGCGTCTGGAAACGTTGAATATTGTACTGTAAATATCTTTGAGAATAAACTCATATTGTGTGATAGATTTTGGCATATATTTCTGCACATCCTGTGATGGATAATCAATTTTAACATTCAAAATTTGACATAACACCAGAACAGTAAAAGAAGCAAGTGTGTATTTTATCACTTTCAGGCAAAATGATTGCTTAGCATCTTTAGTTAAACCATGTGAAGATTTTGTTAAATCTAGTATGGACAGGCCTTTTTTACGTAAATTTTTCAGGCGATTCCCAAAAATCCAAGCATTTTTCTTCTCAATTGTTGATTTCAAGACTTTATCACATTTTTTGCAGAGCTTGTAGGATTTTTCCAACTGCTTCCTGAAAATTATTAGCTCCAGTTAAATTGAAAAATAATGTAAAGTAAATACTTACTGAAAATGTTCGACTTCTTTGTCATATGTTTCTTCATTAATAGGCGTAAATTGGGCAAGCTGATGGACTTTCAATTGCTGATTATTGTTACAATAAGTACATAAACCATTTGTGTACGGTTCAGTCTTCTTTGTAGTCTTAAGTTCAGTAAATGTGTTGTGTTGTGCTTTAATAACTTTGTTGTAACCTCCGTCTTTATCAAATCCATTATATTGCAAACAAGAAGGGCAATCAAAACTATTACGGTTCCTATATGGCACTTTTGTCCAAGCATTGCAGAACCAACAATTCACATTCACACAATATCCATTTCTAGAAAAATATTTCTAAATTAAACATGAAAATAAGGATGATCACATACCTTCTGAGAATGTATAGGTTAAGGGTTATCACAAAAACCAAGAGGAACAGAGCTAGTAATGAAGCAGCAAGAGATAAAGTTTCAACGAAACTAATCATTTTCAACTCAAAAGATCAATTTATAAGAACATAAAATTACTAATAATACTAATAACAGTCCAATTTCTTATTCACAAACCACCATCTCCATTTGGCGGCTCAAAGCCACTTGCTAGCTCTACCACAGAACACCTGTAGTTAGGGTTTTCTATGGCTCTACCCATGCCACAGAATAGTATACTATTCTGTGCTCATGCGCCAGCTGCAGTATTGACACTTGACATTTGCCAGTCTTCCCATCATAGTAATAAAAATATATTATAACTACAGAATAGTAACTTATAGAAGTAAACTTCTATATACGGTGATAGTACGATTCTGTTTTTGGGAAAGAGGGTTTTTCGCTTTCTACTACTCCATCTCGATACAAAAAAAATGAAGGAATCTTCCAAAAACTTTCTTTCCCAAAAATTAATCACTCCTAAAAAATATAACCCCTTCAATTTATACTATTCTGTGTTTTTACACCTCTGAGTTACCATCTTTCCAGACTATTATCTTTGTATATAGAAACTATTATGGTCTGTATACAAAGCTCTATCTTTCTTTTAAGGCGCGTTCTCACGAGTAAGTTTAGTTGAACTATTATAGTTGATCAACAGAAATTGAATATTATTTGAATTAGTTTTTATTCACATTGTTCAACACAAAATGTTGTGTGGTGTCATGTATCGATCTCAACAATTTCAGACGACTTTCATTTATTTTATGGCCGTTCTCCAAGGCGTGTTGAGGAACCACAAATTATTCTACTCTTCAAAATCGCATTTATGTTCTAAAATTGTTGTTGCTGTTATTCTAAAATCGTTCCGTTAACCAGCTGACGAACGTCAACCCTCAGAAGTCGAAACTTGTGCGAGCAATGGATTAACGAGGCCTTACCTTTTAACGTGTTATTACCCAGCACGGTGGCCCGGCGGGGAATCGAACCCCGGTCTTCCGCTTGAAAGGCGGATGTGCTAACCTCTACACTACCGTGTAGAGGTGTTATTTTAAAATTCGTTTCTCGAAAATTTTCAGCCAAAATCTTTGATGTGTACCTGAATGTGAAAGTGTTAGATATAAATTGAGATGTTCAAAGTTGGGGATTAATTTTCTCCAACTCCTAAAGGCGTCTACTTGGTTGGTGAATCGCGTGTCGAAAAGAGTTTTGCATTCCTGGTGATTGGGAAAATTGCTTGCTGTGAATAAATCTTCAGTTGTATCAATAATGAAATATAAAACACATCAGGTGGTGTGCGGATTTTATATTTCATAGTTGGCTATTATGATCCCTGTCATAACTGGCAATATCAGCAATCAAAATAATAAGGGAAACTTATATATTTCAACCATTTAATTGATCCCAGTCAAAATAGAAAACCAGATTACCATTTAATCCTCATCGAATGTATTTAATTTGAAACTGAAAAACAATTTTATGTGTCGACATCTAATGGAGAAGAATGGAGAACTGGCACAAACTCGTGATGCTAACTTTGTAAAATGTTTATAGACTATATACAAAGATGCTAATAATGAAATTTAAAACTTGGATACCAATTAGTCCTTATCGATTAAGGTCATATACACTCAATACCTCATTTTCCAAGAGGTGTTTTACATTTGATACATGCTGGCTAATCTAGTGTCTGTATTTTAAAGTTCAAAGTTCGGGGTGACTTGAGAAATACAACACCCTATAGAAAATTTTACTGGACATATGTCTATAACAATAAAATGCAAACATTTTCGGTGAATATATTCAGTTAAACCTGATATTAGGAAAAACAATATTGAATTTTCTTTAGTTTTTTTTTTGTATATTTTCAAAAGTGAGAGGGTTATCTCATATTTCTTGACATTATTCACTCCTAGCCCAGTGTATAAGACTACAGAGTCCATATGAGAAGTAGACTATCAGGCTCTAACAATTTTTCTCGGTTTTGTGCAGAAGTTATGGATTCTATTGTACTGAACGACTGTATCAGTTTTGGCCTTAACAACAACAAATTGAGGAGTTACACGAAAATAGTTGGATAGTTATTAGGATCGCATATCCCTATCTTCCTGATAAGCTTATTAAAGACTACAATTTCAGTAAATTTCATGAACACAAACTTTTTACGGAAATTCCACACACCAGATCAAAAACCACTGTAATAATAGATAACGCTTGATATGGATTATGTATGCTCTATGATTCCAACTTCGCGTCATTGTCTTAACCTATTTTTTATTTGAAAATTGACAGATTGTTTGGGAATATTTAAAAAAGTAAATGTAATTTCAAAGTAACTTTGTGATATTTAACCAACCAATCTTGGTGAAGATTTTAAAATGAGTTTAACAACAGATTTCGGACCCGATTCTGGCGGACGAATGAAAGTAAGGCATTTTATGTATATCATTTATTTTTAGTTTATTTATTTTATTTACAGGGAATATGTATAGTGAAACCAATAGTGTATGGCAATATAGCTAGATATTTTGGAAAGAAGCGAGAAGAGGATGGACACACACATCAATGGACAGTTTATTTAAAGCCTTATAATAATGAAGATATGTCGACTTATGTAAAAAAAGTTCATTTTAAGTTACATGAAAGTTATACCAATCAAAATAGAATAGTAGTCAAACCACCGTATGAAATAAGTGAAACTGGTTGGGGAGAATTCGAGATTGTTATTAAGATACATTTTCATGATCCCAATGAACGAGCAGTAAGAATATGTGGAAATAATCATCTTCAAGATTATATCTAATGATTTCAGGTTACCATGTACCACATTCTCAAATTGTTCCACTCTGGGAATACACAAGATATCGGCATAGAACAGAGTCAAGGCTTAGTATCTGAAAGTTATGATGAGATTGTTTTTCAAGATCCTACTCAGCTGATGCACCATTTGCTTACAAGTACGAAACAGTTGACCTTGGGAAGGTGGGAACACAACACAAATTGTAAGTTCTGTGTGTCAGTATTGTTCTTAGAATCAATGGTGAGGTATAAATTTTTGGAGTTGATCAGTATGATCGACTGATATTTTCATTTAACGGAAAAAAGTGATATGCACAATTGGTAAGTTGAACGCCTGGAGTTTTTGACTTGTATGGATTTGTATTACATAATGTCAATACTCAACAGAAAAACAATTTTCATGTCTGATTTGGGAAAAGCAAACCGATCTATGACTCTCCAAATCATTTGGCTCCTACAAATTCAACTTGTCAAGTGCCACTAAAAAGTGTGAAACTTTATTTTCAAGCACGACTTCATTTTTTTTTGCAAAACTTCGAGTATTATAGTCTAACTGTATCTAGTTTAAGTCCTATATTTGTGTGTATCCTCTTTGTTAATTCCTTTACAAAATAAGTTTTTCAAAAAAAGAAAAATGATATTATAATAATATCATTACATAGTGCCAGTCACGATGTTGTTATGACAGATATATTTTCCAATACACTTACTTTGATAATTTGATGAGGTGAAGAATAAAGCACATTTGAATGTATATGTATGTACACTAAAACTCTTTAGTCTGACAAGCTCAACTTATCTAAAATTTCATCTAATTTTGAAATGTCCACAATATCTCTACATAGAGAAGAATTAATTTTTTTAGCTTTCATTTGTCTTCTTCTTATCCTGGCCATGGAACAGAAATTTCCAAAGTTTATAGATCTCTTGAACTTCCTTGTACTCATCAATTGTTTCTCGGGAATTTCAAAAATTGTTTCAAGATTAGAAGAACATTTTTTCTGGGGTTTTGTTGAACTAGGTTTTTTACATTTGCCTGTATTTTTTTTTCTGCCACCTCCTTTGATTTTATTTGTCGATAACAATTTGGTTTGTTCTTCAGAGCTTTCAAAATGGTACTTCTTCTTTTCTGTTGTGTTCTGGTTGGAGGTTCTCTTCAAACCTTCTGGATTTTCTATAAAGTTGCAGCTTTTGCCAGATTGTTTGTTAGAATCAAGATTGAAGTTTGACCTGATCCATTGTTCAACAAGTTCGTTTTGATCGAAAGCGTTTTTTTCGAGTACAAGTTCAGTTTCCATTTCCACGTTAACCGAGGCATATTCATCTTTCTCAGTACTTGTTCTTGTATACGGTGGCAGTATCAAACTTCTTCTTTTCATTCTGTGATTTTCCTTCACTATGTTGAATTTCTTTGAATATTTTGAATGGAATGTTGAAGTGGGTCCATGTGTCTCTTTGTTGGAAACAAATCCTTTATTTTTCTTTGCTTTATTATTGAATGAATCGCTTGAAGAGAAGGGTGAATTTTTATCAAAGGAATGTTCTCCAACAGTGTTTTCTGTAGATTTAATGTTTTTGGAGTTCGAACCACAAGATTTTCTTCTAAATGCCCTTTCATTCTTATTGAATCTGTGACATATTTCTAGCGAAAATTCATTTCTGATATCTTTCACTAATGGTGAATCCATATTATTTTGAACATTCTCTGAATTTGGCCAAGATATTTGGTCAACCTTGACTATCAATTCTTTTTTGCTTCCTTCAATATTACTTTTTTTTGCAGAATGACTATTTTCAGTCCAAATAGAACCATTTTTCTCTTTATTCTCCTCAATATCCATATAATTTCCAAAATTATCTTCACTCATGCTTGGGGATTTGATTGAATAATTCATTTCACGAATTCCTTGATTGGTTTGGAATTTAGAAATTGGATTATTCTCTGCATCTCCTAAAAAAGTACAATTCATGTCAACAGATTTTCTTCGTTTCACTTTGTTACTCTTATCATATCTGCCTTGCTGTTCATAAAGGGTTCTGTGAATTTCACCAATTCCATTAAAGTTTTCCTGTTGTAATTTTGTATTTATATCCTCTGTACCAACCACTTTTCTTACCACTTCTCTTCCATTACTGTTCAAAGTTAAGTCGAACGCACTATGAGATCTAAGAGAGTGACATCTTTCACTGAAGACTGAATTCTGATATATGTTAGTCTTGAAACGTTTACTTATTTCAGTACTTTTTTTTCCTCGAAAAAATTTGTCATGGCTCAATCTGGTAACTTCCCCGCCAATGTCGTTGTCTGATTTTTCAAAACATTGTTCAATTTTCCTCTCCGTTGTTTCGTTGAGACCATTATCAAATTTACCAAGAGATGAGCGAAGTGAATAGGATCTACTAGACAGTAAAACCGAATGCTCCAATTCATTTTCTTTTTCTGTTTCTTCGAAAAATGTACAGTTCAAACGAAAATATTTTCTCCGACTTCTTCGCCTTCCTCTAACAGGAGTGCAGCAATTTACTTCCTTTTCAATTTCATAATTATTTTTTTCTTTGCTTGCAAGTGCTTCATTAGTTTGATCAGCTTTCATCAAACGTCTATCATTATTTTGGTTGGCTTTCACATTATTTTTGATGGTCTCGTCATACGAATTGATAGTGACTCTTCTTTTGGAACAATGCCCTAACTTTTCATGCTGTGTTGGTGTAGAAGGATATTCCAACAAACCTGAATACCTGCGAAACTTATTACTTCTTCTTCCTATGAAAATATCTGGCTCGTTACATAACTCCATTGAAAATTGTATTTAATGCAAATGACAAATAAGTTTTTCCATAAAGAGTGACAATGAGACTGTCGAAAAAAGTAAGTGAAAATTTGTCCTTAAGGTCAGTTTACACTAGTTGAAATGGATGTCGTTAATAAAGGAGGACAGAAATAATTATATCAACTCTTTTCAAAGCAGAGTTTCCTTCACAGTATCATCAGGAATCTATAAGTTGATTGACTCAAATAGCAACCAAATGTTAATATTTAAATCATAGTTAAAGAAGTATACAGATTCAACCGGTTGTCCCAATATCAGTGAATGGGTCCATTCCACAAAATAAAACGACTTTTCCAATTTTTTTTTCTAGTTGAAGAAAAAAAAGAGAAGACATTGAAAAATATTTTGGATGCACATCAAAAGATAAGGGCAGAAATAACAGTCTTGAAGAATAAATTGAAACTAGCCAAAGAAACAATATCATCGTTCAAGGAGGAAATATCAAAATCACAGGAGAGTAAATTCATGATGTAAATCCAAATCTCAAGTTCGGAGTGTAAGAATTTCTTCATTTTTTGAAAGTAACATAATAAATATTTCAATAATATTGAATGTTATTTTTATATTAAACGTAATTCTTTTTGTTTTGAAATGGTAGTTGTGACTAAAATGTGTTTATTAAGAAGAAAAAAAATTAATGATCAGTTGGGCTAAATCAAACAAGTAATTAACTTAAATTAGGACGATTTATTAAAATTGGAACATCAAATATAATACATATAACTTGATAATTTTGAACAACTCTCCAAGCTCCCTTTTGTCTTAGCCTACAGATGAGGTTATAAGTTCAGCAACATCAGCATCGGGTGATCTCACGGTCAGTTGCATAGTCACACCATCAGCTAGAGCTAGTTTTGCCCTAACTAAAATGTCAATACTACCTCGAAACATTCCTGAAAAAAAAATGAGAATTACCAAAAGAAATATTCGTAGAAACTGAAGACGAGGCGAGAATAGTTCCTTGAGGAACACCAACATTAACAATAATGACCTGTATTATGAAATCTCACCTGCTAGTAAAAGAGTATGAGTTGATTTTTCCTCAGGAACCTTATCCGTTCTTTCTGCTGGTTGGAGACCTAGGAATTGAATGATATTCTTAACTGCTTCCTCCAAAGTATTCATAGAGCTCAAAGAATAAGTGTCTTCCTTTTCCACGGAGGTGGCTGCTGCTTCTTCCCATGCCGCACCCCAGTTGACTTTGCTGACCCTTTGGATCTGATCTTCGAGTGTGATTTCCAGGTCTTCCAACATGTATTCATCGTCGTAGCCTGGGTACAAAAAGGAATGAAGGCGAGAATTTCAACTTAGCTGATTTGGCATTTACTCATTCAAAAATTGTGTAAACTGTTAAAACATAAAGGAGATGTTGATTATTATATCAGGTTTGGAGTTTCATGTTCTAATTTTATTGAGTAGTTAACTTGAAATATAAGTCATTTCATAATAGGGTTAAAAAAATTATCAATAAGATTGTTTTTTTTGTAGCTCTCTGACTTGCAAAGAATTCGGAGTGGAGCTGATATACTCTGATATTCATTTAATATTTCTGTACCCACAGCTAATATTGTGGTCATTTCTGTTTTTAAAAGCCAAATTCTCATTATTACTGATTCTGCACTTAGTAATATAACAACATTAAGTATGATATTTCCTAATTCGAACTCACTTTGTTGTGTGAAGTCAACAATGAAATGTTATTTCAAAATCCTTTAATTTACTTATATACCATTTCACTAAATACAATTTAAATTGGTGGTAGAAAGGAATGAAGGTACTGATTTGTTCTACAGTGTGGTTGAGAAAATGTATTTCTAAAAAATTTAGGAGAGCTGAAAGTCCGATCTTGAAGGACAGCGAACAATTCCATTAATAATTAAAAAAATATCTTAAGAGTCTTTAGTATCCCTTCTGTTAGTGTTTCAAGATCTATGAGAGAATGTAGTTGAGAATAGTTATTTATATATGTAGTTCTCAGGAGTAATTCTGAATTAAAACGCGACCAATCTTAGGGAATTTTCTCTGAACTTGTTCAAATATATGGATGTGGCTTGCATAAGATGGATTCCATACAGAAGATGAGATCTTTCCAGAGAGCAGTTAAGAATTTTTGAGCATTTAATATCAGT
>WOGR01000396.1:0-26331 GCA_015342045.1 Leptinotarsa lineolata | reverse complement strand
ATTGGTGTCATTTATTCGCGATAGGAATCACACGTTGAAAGGTAGGACCTCGTTAGTCGTTAGCTCGCACAAGTTTCGAGTTTTGAGGGTTGTCGTTCGTAGGGGTGCGACAGCTGGCTAACGGAAAAAACAGATTATAAACAGCTTAGATTACTATATTTACAAATAATATTCGTTTTGCAATTGTCTTATTGATGTTTATCACCACTTACTTCATGTTTTGACATTGTTACATCAATTTAACTTAATTCTTACTCTACTCTACCATATTTTCTTGCAACTGGGATGAATGTTTGATTCCCGAAATTTCGAATTTAAAATCGAGGTTTTTCATTTTAAACACAAAAATTTCTACTTTGAACTCGAAATATCCAAAAAACAAATAATAAAAACGCGGCCATTCTGCGCTTTAATAATATGACTCCACTTAAAACGGACGATAAAAACAATGTCAGTTAATTGAATATATTATAATCGATTATAAAGGTACAAAAGTTTCATAAAGGAATTGATTCATAGGAATAATAACTTAAAATGCCCCAATTGAATATATTTTCACTGAATAACAAGAATATAAAGTTATAAAGAGGACAGGTCTCAAACCCATCTAGCTCCCCAAGCGCTAAATTCCTTGAACAAGCTAAGAGACGAAAAAAAAAATTGTATTAAAAACATTGAAGCCACCAACCCGCAGTCTCACAATTTGGGGCTTTGAATTCTCATTGTGAAATTACAGAACGGCTACTCGCTTCCCACGATGGATTTCCTACTGCTCGTCTTTATCTTTAGCACCGTGCTTCAAAATACGGGTAAACTCAACGTAATCAAACAGGCCGTTCTTGATGGGAGCTTCCCGATACATTTCGTCGACTTCATCATCCGTGAATCGGTCACCCATAGACGTCAACAGTTCTCGGAGACGTTCTTCGTTGATCACTCCGTTATTATCTTCGTCGAAACATCCAAAGGCGTTTTTGATGACATCCTCAGGATCGGTGCCTTGAAGACGTTCTCCAAACAGGGTGAGGAACATGGTGAAATTTATCGGTCCAGGAGCTTCATTCATCATGCCGTCCAAGTAATCGTCATTTGGATTTTTTCCTAGGAAATTAATACAGACGGATTCAATATAATGAATATTAACAACTCTTAAGAGCATTTTCTGATTCTTGTGAAACTTTCAGACATAACAATAGATTTCACTAACATATTGAGAAGCATATATCTGTTTTGATACCTTTCTGATAGAGCTTGCTAAACAACAGGTTTTTTGAAAAAAAAATGAAACCATAGATTGTGAATACTTTTGATTCCAGTTTTGTCAAAGATAATAAAGTATCATTTCCTGAAAAACGACTGTTTACGCAAAAACAAATAAGGCATCACAGATTGAAAACACAGTTTTGTTTAGTCTTCTTCATTACCTGTAGAAGTCAACTTGGTTGGTGACAAGTGCGTCCAGAAGAGTGTTGCAGTTCTGATGTTTGAGAGCAGTGCTTGTTTTGGATATTTCATTGCGAAAATTTCAGAGACAATATTTCTCGAGAGAGAGACATCAATATATATCTCATAAAGATATTAATCCAAAACTAGAATTGGTAAACATCAAGGTCTGCAAAGGTAAGTGCTTTTTATGGTTACCCAACCAGGCATAAGAATAACGTACAACTGGAGGGGCTACAAAAAAATGTAATACAGATATTTCCCTGGCTATCCAGGACCATAAGTTATCATGAGACATTAAAGATATTATATCATCAGCAACCAAATTCAAAGCAGAAATAAAGTATTTACAGGGCAAGCTGTTTTCCATTGTTTCTTTTCTGGCGGTTCTGCATTCATGTTTTTGATCTTTAATGTTACCTGTTCTTTCAATTGACCAATCCTGTCATGTACGTCACTGATAACAATTAATAAACATATCTAAACTTGAAAAGGAAGCAACGTGATCTTCAAACTGAAAACATGATAAACCAAGAAAAAACTTTCTCACCTAACGATGCCAACATGTCATGCAAGTCTTCCTTGTCGACGAACCCATCATGGTTCTGGTCGATCATATTGAAGGCCTCTTTGAACTCGGCAATCTGCGCCTGGTCAAACATGGCAAAAACATTCGAAGTGGCTCTCTGGGCACGTTTCTTGGAGGTCCCACGACGGCTAACGGTTTTGCGAGAAGACATTGTCTACAAAACATTAATGACCAAAGTAGTAATGTGTATGAATTAATGAAAAAGTAAAATATGATGAAAGTGAAACGAAATTGATTTATTTATTACGGTTCATAAATAGGATGAGCCCGAGAGAGTCCTCTCCTTAAGAAGACATCATCTATGTGATCGACAGAAGATTCAATCCATGAATATCAAAGGTAAAGAAAGCTGTCAAGGTAGTGAAAGCTGCAGAGAAAGGCAGAGGACGAATCTCTTTCGGCCGTCGATGTCAATGCTTGGATTTACAATGGACTGCCTTGAAGAGTCTCGTTAATCTTTGATATTCATGAACTGAGTCTTCTGTTGATCCCACATATCATCACCTTTACATAAAAATACAGGCATTTTAAAGATCCACACTTCAAAATAACCTTCATTAAATACTGTTTTTCCAAGATATTTAAAAATATCAGACTGTCTCCCTTTTCTCTATAAGCATTAAAAATTAAAGACAGTAACTCAATATACAATATGTTCACAAATACAACATGGAGCATTGGTTTTTTGAATGTTTACTTCATTTTTTCAATTTGTAAGAACTCCCAGTGGAAACATATGAATGAATATACTTTAGGGAAATGTGTATTTCATTCCCATATATTTTTTTACTATGTTTTATTATGTTTATCTCATCGGCTTCCATTTCCCTAAAAAGGTGAATTGAAAATATATCCTGATTCAATTAGTACAATGAAGAAAACATACATATTTTTATTCCTTTTTACAGTGTTTCAAAGCTATTCAGCCATAATCAATCTCACTCCTCAATGTGGACATCTATAAATTACTTTTTAAATATTGAATTATTTCACATTATAATTTATGATAGGGCTTTTTTAATATTCACAACCCCAAAAAAAGTTTTTGGCAAACAGAGAAATAATTGTATCTGTATCAAAGATGTTCTAAACCTATTTCATCTATTCTTTATATTCAACAACTTTTTGTCAACACTGCTTTAAATTGATATTGTCTCTAATCTAGTCTTTAGGTAATGTGTTTGTCAAAAAGCTATTAAAATATTCAAGAAACATTCCACACACATACATTCTTGAATTTCCAGCTGCAGGTGCATTAAAAAATATTTTTCTCTGATAAAGATCATTTTTTAATATTTATTACTGTGGGATCAATTCAAATTTGCAATATTTATTAGATATTTGGGGTTCAGATAATATTTCCACTATCAAGTCAATACAAAAATTACAAAATAAAACAATAACTTGCATATTCAAATATGATTATCTGGAGCCAACTAAAAATTTATATAAGCTTAATAATAATAATATATCGGACATTCATGAATTTTAAAGTTCTGTAGATAAATTCATCAATTTATTTACTTCATTTTGACAATCTGAAACGAATGGTATTTAATACAAACTCGGAGACAAAGAGATATTTGGAAAGCCAAAACATTGTATGTAAAACGTCAGTCCGATTCATGATTCATTCAACAACAAAAATTATAGGATGAAAACTGTGAATATGGAATTTTAGGAATGACTCCAGTGCAATGAATCCATGGTAAACATCAAAAAAGTTTATATTTAAGGGTTCCATTTTTTTCTGAAAACGTTTGAATTCTACAAAGTGAGAATTCATCATTTATTATAAATGTTGCAGACATAGGTAGCAATGAAAAATAATATGAAGTAAAACTCAATTCCACGCCCAAAGCATACAAACGTACTCACCGATTCTTGAAATTTCAGTAGGTCACAGAAAGATGTCTTGAAATTATTCACAAGGTAGGATTGAAGGGTTAAAAAACGGAATTAAAACTGAAAATATTCAAGACAGCTAGTAAATATAATACAATTCGAAAAAATTACTAATAACGCCCAGCTGAGTCAGTATCAAAAACAAATTACAGAGTTGCCAACGAAGTACTACCACTATCACACTGAGAAAGAGAGAGGGCACTTAAGAATGTTGACATTATGAGTCATAATTTGTCAACTATCGTTTGGGATCTGTCTAAGACCACGGAGTACGTTTTTTTTAATCTGACATCAATATTAAGCTATCATAATGTAAATTTGAAGCATTCGTAACATTTTGTAAGTCGGTTTAAAAGAAAAAAGAAAAATTTGCATAATAATGAGAATTGTTATACTTCAATTCCAAAAGAGTAGGCACCAAAGTCTCAGAAATGACTGATGTTTTTGCCTTAATCTGTCTCTTGTAGTGGCGTTCGGAAATTATATTGAACAAATTGAGGACTGATAGACTATGTTTAGAACTCGCTGTAGTTATCAAGTTTGTGGTGGATATGTTGAAACAAAGTACGCTATTTGCCGATCAAAACTAGATAGATTTTTTAATATAAATATCTATAATCATCATCGTAGAACTTGCAAACGGCCAATTACTGCTTCTCCGGACCCGGGATACTAGACACAATATTCATTTTGTTTCACTTTGGCAACTTTGAGTAAAACTTAGTAAAAAAGAAACCTCTCGAACGTTTTCTCCTTGATATAAAGTATGCTTCAATTGAATATTATATTCAATAAGAGATAAATAAATGAGCAATATCACAAGCCGTCTTGCATAACATTCCTTATAAGAATGTACCAGATTAATCTGAAACTGTTACCTTATAAGGAGAAAGAAAATTGACCTACTTCCATTCAGCTATCCAGCATCAAGTTGTACACAGGGTGACTAATACGTAAATTCCAGCGAAAATAGTTATTTGGCTGTATTATAGGGTGAGCCTAGAAAGTGGTGGCTCATCTTGATTAGAGAAAAAACTGCTGTTTACACGAGTAGAATACCATCCTTTTTCTATAATTTTACCGATTGTTTCCATTCAAGAAAAAATAATTCATTCAACTTGAGTGGAATAATCTATAAGAGATGGACTTCCACTGAAGAGAAGGTGGCTTTATTCATTGCTTTATACACAATAATTTCAATACTTTCATTGCCACTATTAAGATGAAGTTCAAGTCTAATTTGTTGGATTTTTACCTTGTGATAATTACTTTTATTTCGATAACATGAAGTTTATTCTCTATCAAATATTGGATAACCTTTAAAATTGTATTCTAATATTGATTTTTTAACCAGAACAAGCCATCAAAGTATTGTCTGCAAATTGATTATCAAAATCAAACGCATACATTTATTCATTTAAGTACAATATAGTAGTAGCGGTCCTAGAACCTTAATCTGTGGGACTCTGGCTTCATTAAATACTTTATCATAGGAAATGTCTCTGACTCAAACTCTTTGTAATGTAGTAAAAGAAATTAGGTTTTCAAGTAAAATCTAATAATTTCATAAAGTATAGTGAAGCACCCTTGCGTTGTCTTTCGTTAGTTAAGAATTACAAATACACTTGGGTCGACAAAAGAATACACATGCGTCATCAATAAAATGAGGGATAAAACAATTTCCTTTTCTTTTACAAGTGGAAAAAGGAGACAAAATTAGTGAATATTTGTGAGAGCTCTCGTTTGAATGATCGATACACCAAAAAGAAATAGCTTTACAAAAGTGAATTATTGGCATCTTGGATTTAAAATCAATTAATGGCGTATTACTATGGTGCATATGTATTCTTTCCTCGACCCAACTGTATATTCAAATTATTTCAGACTGGAGACTAATTGGACATCAAAAATAGAAGCTGAGAAAAGGCAAGTTAGCAGAGCAGATCAAACACTAAGACATTTTTTGCATAATTTTTATTTGAATGTTATATGATCCTACATAAGTATACATTTTAGATTCATAAATACTCAAAATACTGTAAACATTCAACATATTATTTTTTCATATATCTACATCTTATCTGCAATTTTAAATGTAAGCATTATTGTAAATAGGTGTAAGTGAATAATTTCTCCTACGGTCAGTCCCACCCAATATCACATTTTTGTGTCAAACAACAAATGAACCGACCCAAGTTAACAGTATGAAAAAAATCTGCTCAGCAACACAATTCAGTTCCATGATATCCTAGATATTGACAAGCAAGATTCCTGTGATGGCAGATATCACAAAACAGAATTTAGTTACTGGTTATGTATTAAAAGTATATGTACCTATCTGCTCTTTGGTTGATTTAAGTAATAGTCTAATTGGTACTGCCAAACAATTTTTCTTACCAGTTTCCAAAAGTTCAGTACTGGGCAATATATTAACAAGAAAACAATAAAACTGATTAAAATGACACATAAATCAAGACGTTTCAAAGATTTGAGAAGTGTTGTTTATTGTCTTTACATTTGACAAAGAAAAAAATCGTTAGAATATAAAGTTATAAACCTAAAAAAACAACCTGTCTAAGTCTAGCGCAGTTAGGCATTTTTGAGTTCAAAATAAGATTCGCAGTTGAAAATTGACAATTCTCCAGTCCAATCGAGCCCTAAGTTTTTCAAATACATCCAAACCTCTGGTTAGGAGGCAAAAAAATTAACTCAAAATTCACTTCCGTGCTAACACTTTTTCATTTGATGATTTGATGAATTCAGAAATTATTGCAGATTTGATATGTTGAAATTATTTGCTTTGCAATAACTGCGTTCGTTGATGAAAACAAAAAACTGAAAAATAACCTCTCAGATTCAACTAATCCAAAATGTCATAAAACAAAGTAAGCAAAAACTATTGTAAAGAAAAACAGGTATTTTGATTCAATTACTACCGATATTATTGAGTTTCAATAACGACTGAAGTCAATTGTCAATCAATCGAAAAACAGGATTATGGTAGTAGGTATTCATGTATTGAAATGAAACTTTTCATTCTGTTGATTGAAAGATAATCTTGCAGCTATCATAAAGTGACTCACCTTTCCAAGTTACATAAACAAATAACTATCACAATAACTAGTGTAATATATTCTGAACAACCAACAAAGAACATCAAAAAAACACATTTATATTAATGTATATGATACAAACTACAGAAAATTCTACTGGAGCATATGTTACTTGTAAGCAAGGCATGACTACTAGAAAGGTCTATCAAATGAGGGAAAATCAGATTCAGCAGTTTAATAACTGCAAAAATAGTATAACGCCACCTGAAATGCACAGGTAGGTCAATTTATTTCCAACTGAAGTGTAACTTGTAGATTTTTAAATATATATATTCTCTCTATTGATTTTTCTGAATCGTCCCGTAACATTTTTCTTAAGAGAGAATCGTCTCTTTTCTGTTCATTCTTGAATTCAAGTACATGTTCAACATAACAATGAATCTAACTGTACATTAGTCAAACGGTTATTTCTTTTTGATTCTATTGTTTAATGTAATGTAATAACATTACATTACAGTAATAACTGATTTTCTGACAAATTGATATGACGAAGGACCATAGTGAGCATTCCTAGTAGAATTATCTGTAGTGTCTAAACAAAAAACAAAATCGGGCCCCAGAAACTTTAATCTCTGGAATGGCCTATTATTGCCAATATGTACATGAAAATATTGATAACATCGACATACAGATTGATGGCTGCAAAAATGTACTCCTCCGGAGAGATTGAATACTTATGCTTGCCTCCCATCATCAGCTGAGTGTCGTACACCAGATACACCGAAAATATCAATGCTCCCAAAGAAGCGTACACCAGTTGCACTATCTTATTATGGACGAAAATGGCGACAATGCCGAAAACGAAAAGAATCAAAACTGCCACGAAAAGGATTCCCCCCATCATGGTGAAATCCCATTTTGTTTGGAATGCGAACAAAGTCAACCCAAAGCAAACGGCTGCCGTAATACCGACAGCCATTGCGACAGCATCAGCCTTGAAGGTTGAAGCTGCAGTTGCTAGCATGAAAGACTCAGCAACAGTGAATATGAGCAGGAATATGAAATTCATAGGAGCCTTTCTGCGAATTTCGCCACAGCAAGCCAAGCATATTAAGGTTACGAACACTGTAGCAAGAGAAACGTAGAACAACGCCGGGTGTTGTTGGACGTATCTCTGACTGGGAACGTGGTAGAGCAGCCAGCAAATGAATGCCAGTGTTATCGCTAGCTGAACGGCGAGGATTGAGTAGACTTTTCTTATGAATCCTCTTCGGATTGTCTGGTCACTGAAGCCGAATCCTTTCACCTCGGGGTCCTCGTAGCCAGCTCCTCCGTAGTTTCCTTTAAAATAATAATTTTTAAGTTATTTCAGATATTTTCACATACTACAGCTATAACTTGGTGAAAGTCTATGTGCATGTATAAACAATATTCTCAGTAGAATTGAAGACTAAGGTACTGCCATCCTTCGCCAAGTTGTATGGAGATATATATACACGGTGATCCATGAAAACAAAACAAGGCTGACTTCTCATAGCAGGCGAGAAGAAAAGTCTCTCGGACACATTGCACATTTCAAAGGGGAATACTTTTACTTTAATTTCTACACTTGGCACTTCTTTTCCCTCGTCAGAGTGAGATCCGATCCTCAAATTTTATTTGGAATGATCAAGTGACGCCTCATTTGCAACAGTGTTTTTGGAGTTGAAGGTTACATATAATTTCATTAATTTTGCTATGAAGCTATTATATTCTTGATGAATTCACAACGATCTGCTCCTGTTTTTTAGTGGGATTGAAAAAGTCTTCAAATTCCTATTCAACTAGTGGAATATCAGAACCAGGACCACAGAATTTTCATCCCAGTTTTGATTATATAATCCACAAGAACGTTTATAAATATAGGAGATCCAATCATTGGATCTATTCTCTCATTATTTGTTATATAAAGACCTGATGCCCTACATACTGATGACACTTGCATTATAGTATATTGTTAAGCAAGTTGATAACTGGAATTCAAGTAACTATGTCTAAACCCACAAATAAACTGTTTACATTGTCATATTAGACAAAATTTCGACACTGAGTCTCAAAATAGATGAAACTAATTTACCAAAACAAATTTTACAATTCATAAGAGTTCACACTGATGAGCATTTGAACTTTCAAAAGCTCCCCGTTTATAATTGTCTTACATGGATCAAGTTTATCCACACATCAATAGTGTTAGTAAATAGTATGAAACCACAGTTTGTAAAAGCAATACATTACAAAAGTAAATAATGTATAAGGATTTATAGAATCCTAAGGATATTCTAAAAATAAAAAATGTTGCAGTCAATTTTTTAAAGAAGTCCAATCAAATCTGAATATTGAAAAATGAATTTGGAAATTTCCACCAATAATTAATTAGAAAATTAAAAAGTTTTAGATTTTTACTTCCAGAAGACATCCTGTTGATATCATACTTTTAATGAAATCTGTATATGCCTTGAACTAGAACTAATTCTATTCCAAAGTTGGTAAAATTTATTTTGGAAATAATAAAATTTCCGTAGTGGTATTAGGAAGGGGGGGTAGTTGTTTTCTGGCGGTAGGCAGTATTAACCAGATCTTACTGTGTAAAAATGTGGTGAGAGGAAAATATTTTGATTTTATATTCAAAATATTTACTTCGATACCAAATAAAAGAGCACAGAAATACATCAAACTTAAAAATCAAAAACATTGTGAAAAAATCCTCTACATAATGTAAAATACATACCCGCATAACCCTGAATATATTTTTGGCATTACCTTAACCACTAAGCTGTACAATTGATTTAATTGTTTGAAAACTCTTTGTTAGAACAGGGTTAATAAAGAAAAAGGTTCGTTTCCAAAGATGAGAGTAGTAAATTAATCGGCATAATGAAAATATATTATCAATATGAAGAGAACTAATTTGAATAAAAATTTCAGAATGGGAGTCTAATACCTACTTTGGACAATCTTTTCTATAACTTAAAAGCAATATTTACTGTAACAGTATTTAAATATTGAGAGATTGAATGAGGAAATGACATTCATCAATTATTTTTTATTCAATCCTGAGATTTTCATTAGTAGTGGTTCACGAAGAGGTGCTTACTATGCATATAAGTGAAGTAATGAACAGTCTTGTTGCTGTTAATAAATATACTTCCAATTGTCCAATGTTTCAAATGATAAGTAAAAGACTATCTATATTACAATACATTTAGATGGTAGACATAGTGGACATTTTCTATCGCTAAACTTAATTTATAAACAGATGAAGATAACAAAAAGTAAAACAATGAACAAGACAAACAAAACAAATGAAGCAGTTGTCATAACTAATGCCATTAATCATAGACAAAAATTCTAATTAGATTACACAAGCAATATTAGTATTCTGAGGCAGATAAGCTTTATTTGTATCAATTAAAAGGTATTATGAATCATCTTCAGATAACTCGAAATGAAATTAACAATAAACTTCTTTTGGAAAGATGTTTAAAACCATACCCAATATATACAATGAAAGCAATTATTGATACAGATTTCAAGCATATTGCAAGTGCAAGCATCATCCATTATCAAATATGATCATCCCGGTGGATACTTATCAGCAATTGGATTAATGGATACAATTCAATAAAATTTGCTCAAAAATGTATTTATACTAGATTTCCAATTTGGTTTCAAGATAATTTATTTTTAAATATCCTCCTCTTTTCTTATCAAATCAAGTTATACTGACAGTTTTATATGAAGTGATGTTTATATTGATTTTTTATATAAAGCAACAATTTATCCTCAAATATAGAAAATAAAGTTTAGACTCAAATGAGATAACAACATATTACATCACTGGGGCACAAAGTTTTTGATTACATTTTCACTTTATAACTTTTCTTAGCAACATACTTATATTCTAGGAATTGGAAAATATTTTCCTTGTATATTTTATTGTATATGTGATGCAATTGACAATATGAAAACGCTTGAAGCCTAAAATAAAGTGTTACTAGAAAAACTAATGGTATTTGAATAATCCTGCTGGTGTCCCAAAAAAAAAACTAATTTTCACTATATGAAAGAACTAATAAACTTTTATGAATTTATCCATATCTATAACTTTTTCAAATTCAAAATTTTTGATCATGATGCTCAGGTTATTTGTAAAAAAATTTAACTTAACCATACGTTGCTATTTGAGTTTCTAAAGTACGGTGGATATCCATGGTGCCTTATACCATTGAGGAGACAGATCTACAGGATGTTGCAAAACATGCTGTCGAATAACAATCTTTTTCAATATATTCCTGAAAGATATTTTTCCTACCATGAAACATGCGTGCTGTTTTTGAAATCTCTGAAAAAGTTTTCTCTAACTCATTAAGCTAAGCAAACTCGGATAATCGAATGTTACCAAATTTTGCCCAATACATTTGCTACGTCATCGTGAAGCAGAAAAATAAATAAATGGAAACGAACCGGCACTACTACCATAGAAGGGTACTTGTTCACCTGCACTGTAAGGGTCACTTTGTCCTCCATACGGAGGAGGTTGCTGGAATCCTGGTGCAGATGGGTAGCCACTTGGTGGAGGCATGCCACCTTGGGGTGGGTAGCCGCCTTGAGGAGGGTAGCCACCCTGCGGGGGATATCCTGGTTGCTGAGGGGGGTACCCCGGTTGTTGAGGAGGGTATCCCGGCTGACCAGCATAATATGCTTGATTGGGATCTATCAGACAAAAATAATATTTAAATCGAAAAGGAAATATGTTTGGGGGAGATCAGTTATTTAGGGAAAATAGTTTTTCGTTGAAGTAGAAAGCCAAAAAATTTTTCAACATATTTACCTTCAATAATTACTCAATAAAAGATATTGCTTACATTCAGTTCAATATTATCTAATGTCAAATTGATTTAGCTGATATTTCTCAGGATGTAAATGACCAATAGTTTCAGTTCTAGTTCAGATGGTGTCCATTATTTTTATTTAAAAGTGAGTACCCGCTATTTGTGAAATTTATTCTTTGGTTTTGGTATTTTGGAAAAACAGTTTTATTAGTTCTATTAAACAGAAGATAAATGTAATGTGAATAATTATAGAGGCGTAATTATTTATTGTTTTAACAAACAGTAAAACATGCAAGGACAAAATACCATTAACATGACAACAATTACATTCCAAGTTCAATTGGATGGACAAATCCATTACTTTTTTGCAAAAACCCAAAAAAAACTGAACATCCAAGAAAAAAAGGGTTTTTGCAAATCCCGAAGATCTGCCTTCTCATTCAGAAAATTAATATGATAATATTTCTGATGCTAGGAAAAGGCACAAAAGAAATACTAACTGTTCTTCCAGATTTTATCCCAACACTATTATAGTTTGAAGCTACAGAGGTAATACCTTTTACTGTTACACTGTGAAAGTAAATAACAACTATCTCAAATTTAATGTCTGCCTAATGACTCTTCACACTTTGAGAAAGTATTTCTCAATCAATCTCACAGTTGGAACAACTTTTTCGCTACAAGTGAAAAAAAATGCAAAACAGTTAATTGTTGTTCGAAAAAAAATTGTTCGTTCCGTTAACCAGCTGACGAACGTCAACCCTCAGAAGTCGAAACTTGTGCGAGCAATGGATTAACGAGGCCTTACCTTTTAACGAGCGATTACCCAGCACGGTGGCCCGGCGGGGAATCGAACCCCGGTCTACCGCTTGAAAGGCGGATGTTTGCATTTAATCAGCAAACGCTCTTGTTTGGATGAGAGCTTGCACTATTTATATTGAAAAGGATAGCTATACAAACGTAAAAGTCATCAGTAATTTCTTTAAATTTTGAAGCAGGTTGATGACATTGATATTGTTTAATGTTGTTTAGTGGAAAAAGTTTCTAGGGTTTCAATTCTTTCGAAAATAGTTGTTTTCATTATGTTATCATCATATATCGGATGAACAAATTTATGACTCACTCTTGTGTACTCTTTCTGTGCCCCAACTTTACATATTATTCAAACTCTCCTCTCATGATTCAACTTACCTTGACCATAAGGTCCGCTATTCCACTGTGACATGATGATCACCTAAAACTGAAAAAAAAATTGAACAATTTAAAAGATAAGTTGATATTGGAAAAATAAACAAAGTAGATTACAATCAGTATATGAATGAGGAGTGTCACAAAAATTCTAGATGCGGATGCACACAGTTTCAGTCTGATAATGTCAAGTAGCCAGTGCTAATTAACATGTTAGCTACCGTTTCAGTTCATTCTACTGAAAAAAAGTTTTGCTCAGGCCGGCGAAGTCACTCTGACCAAGAACTTCATGTGACCAGGGCGCCGCATTGATTAATATAACCGGGACAGCATATCGTGTCCTACACGCCAATTGCTTGGACTGCCGTGTATTTTGTATTTATCAATACAGACTGTCCGTGATGGCAAACCAGCGCGACCACTAGTGTTAAAAAAATGGTGCAACTACTGGAAAGTTAGAGACAACTTGTGATAAACTACTTAGAAAACTCTGATGAAGCCAAACAAGCTTAAACATAATGGAGTTAGATCCGCCCCTGGCTGAATGTCATAACAAGGCTAAAGTTGTAAAAACCAAAAAATAACACCTACACAATATGTATAAAAATTAAAGTTGTGTTACAACTCCCATCTAAAATATCAGGAAACATTCGATCAACTAAAATTGATTCTTGGCTCAGATCAACGTTTTTAATATAACTACCAGTCCGATATAGTTAAGGGAAATACCGACGATAAAAAAATATGATAAATTAGTCATCCATATATCAGACACGATTGTTTACCTTCAACGAAAAAATTGTGAAATATTGATATCATGACATCAATTATATTCTAGAAAAAAAAGTACCTTACTTGTACTCACCTAATCTGTGAATTCTCAAATAAACTAAAGCGAATACGTTTATGGCCTCAATCTTCCAAAATATTCTAGATTCACTTTCTAGTATTCTTCTAGATTGCAGTTTGCTTCTCACACGTCAATTTAATCACAACTTGTTTTATTTGTATTGAAGCGACACCCAACGACACAGGGCAGCGGAAAACGTCAAAACTTCAAGCACAGAACTTTTAAAAATATGGGTATTTGGAACATTGAAACATTGAAAATGGTGGATTATTCTTAAATAATGTTGGATTTATGTATTAGGTAACTTGTTCTCAATATTATGTGATAATATTATAGATCCATTCAAACTCGGTTAGTCGTAGATATTTACCATCCAAACTCGGTTAGTCGTAGATATTTACCATCCAAACAACTGATAAAAAGTATTAAAATATATGTTTGAAGAACTCTAGTTTCCTTCTTTTTTTCTCATTCCCATTTTCATTATCATGTGTTTTCCTCACATCAAATGTATTGCAAATTTCCGCCAATATTTTTCACCACAAATGTGAAGTTACGACATGTGTTCAAGAAAAATTTTACATTCCACTTTATTTTTCCAAATTACGAAAAAAATACAACTCTACTGATTAATTTTAAATATGATGTGTAATACAATTACCAAGAAAGCCAGGTTTGCCCTTGATAATCATAAGAAATTCACTACAAACATTGAAAATAAGTTCGCAAGTCAACGAAAAATTTGAGGGATAAGAAATGCATTAGAAAATGGATGGATCCAGCGATGGATAGCAATTCCAGTTTCCCTCCTAACCTCACTAATATGGCTTATAAATCTCAGTCCAAGATAGAAATGTTATAAGATCATTCATAATTCGATATCCATACACCTTGCACACCGATCGTCAACTCGAATCGGCCTCAAAAGGAAAAAGGGGTACAAACATTCACAAAACAAAACGCTGTGTTTTCTGTTTGTATCAGCCGTTCTGTGGCAATCGCTGTCGCTGACAATTGTCAGTGGTGCTTTGATTGGTATAGTTTTTTAAGGTTTCATGTTAAGTTTGGATGAATATATAATAATCTATTTCTTAGATTTTTGTGGGACTGAAGGAATATTCAGTGACAAAAAAGGGTTTTCGAAATGACAAACGTTAAATTTACCAAGAATGCATATTGCAAAATGGTGTTACATGCTACTAAATACCCTCACTGCAGTGTTAATGGAGTACTTTTATCAAAAACGTCTCCTTTGAACAATAATAAAGAGATAGAATTTGTGGATGCGATTCCCTTATTTCATATTTGTCTAAATCTAACACCGATGGCGGAAATAGCTCTAATGCAGGTATCTTTCTCTGGTGAATCATAATTTTCACTACTTCTTCACCATTTTTGCTTCAGATTGATGAATATGCTTCGAAGAAGGGATTAACTATATCAGGTTATTATGTAGCACCAGAAAATGTTCGAGAAGATTCTTTTGACAAGTTGTATAACAGGATTTCTGATAAAATTGCTTCAAATTGCAGCACCTCCTATGCTGTCATTGTGAGTATTATTTACCGTAGTGCAGTGTAGTAGATGTTAAGTAAAATCAAAAATGATATCGGTGTCGAGAATACATATGTAACTCAAAAATAATCGAACTGATATTCAATACAGCCACCTTTCCCAGCATCTTTGTATAACTCTAAAACAAGTATTCTGTTTACATATAGTCAGTGGGCATACTTGAAGACTGGCTATAAATCAAATCATATAAAAGAACACCTGTCTGATATAATCCAACGCCCTTTGTGGTATTAGCCAGGGGAGTAGTTGTTTTCTGATAGGCGTCAGTCCATTAACCTACAGTGTAGGGAGTTTGAGACTGGCCTGAACAAATTGTTCTTTTATATGATTTGACAACTATTCTGGTCATTACCAAGACAGACATATCACATATATTTGTGCAAGTTTCCTCTCTGTGGAGAATTTTATTTTGAAACAATGAGATATGAATCTCATTAAAAATGAAGACAAAAAAACAAAGTATTAATGCCAATGATGTGAAAATATACAAAGTTCTATGATGGAAAAATAACCGCAAAGTACAATGTGTACCTTTACTATATTTTGCTTTGTTTTATTGCAAAATAAACTATGGAGTTATTCTATGGGAAAAGTCTCCTTAATTAGCATTTTTTGACAGCAGAAGAAAGCTTTTGGAATATTGGCCGATGCATCTTCTAGAAAACATTGCAAATCTCTTATCATTGCACTTGGTATAATGCAACTACCAGCTCTGTTCATTTTTTATGCATTACAATTTGTTCACAAATCCTCTAATACACTGAAGTACTATTCATAACCACAACACTTTGCACTGCTTCAACTTTTGAAATGTACGATATACTTCCCCAGCAAGTGAAAAATCTAAGTTTTAATAAATTTGAAGAGAAAACGTAGCAATACTACTGGTTTAACTGAATTATAGAATAGTGAATTAGACCTATGGATAAATTTCTCAGGTGCAAGTATTATGTAATATGACTCCAAATATAAATGAGAATTAAAAATATGTATTAAAATAAGAACATTTTATTAATATTATTTAAAAAATCAAGTTCAAAATGAGTTGTTGGTATCCGCAATTAGCTTCACCTGAAGATATAACTCTTCAATAGTTAATTATTTTCCAAACTTGAATATAATTTTGTTATCTATAATTTTTGTGATATCCATTTTGAGAGGTTGCCACTTTTGAATAATTAAATTACACAATGTGCCTTTCTTTCATTATAAATTGAAAGAACTTTGTTTTTAGGTGAATACTACAAGTACAAGCATCCAAAAAGGAAGAAGAGCTCTGAAAGTAGCTCAATATGCTGACGGAACTTACCGGCAGTGTGAAGATTTGAGTGTTTCCGATGATGCAATAAATATATGCCTTTCTGCACTGAATGATTCATTATATAATAACTTGGTAGATTTTGATAACCATCTGGACAACATCCGATTGGATTGGACAAACGCCACTCTCAATAAAGAAATTCAGTCCCTTTCATGAGAATTGTACTCACTATGATTGTATAAAAACTAATATGTGTGACGTTATTATTTCAATCTTTGTTACAGTGAAATGTGTATGAGTGTTACGGATTTACATTCCATGTGAAGGGTATATTTTTATTTGATGTTGCACCAATAGGAAATTTTTTAATTCAACCGATATCGGATTATATATTGTATTATTCAAAAAAGATTTTTGCTGTTTTTGTGTGTGTAAATCATATTCTTTGATTTATATTTGGGGTGGAATCAATAGTTTATTCTCTGAAGGAAAGCAGAGAAAATTCAAAGAGTTACAGAGTCAAACATTATAATTTGTGTGCATTTGAGGTTATTTTGCAGCACTTCAGGATTTATTTGGTTTTGAGCAGTGCTTGCGAACTAATACTTGGTAAAACTGGCATACAATAAACACTTTTGTTAAACACCAGAAACGCAATGCTTTATTCGAAATTGCTTCTTCAACTGTTACAAAATTTAGACCAATTAGAAGACACAAATTAATAATCAGTATCAAACTGTTGCACCTAAACAATTTTTAATAAAGTAGTTACAAACAAATGCAGATATTCTCTCTATTTTTTTTTCACCAATATATGTACCTAATATACTTGTTCATTAAAATTTGGAAATGTATTGAAGTACAGAAGTTTTAGATCATCAAACTACTATTTACAATTTTTTTTCCATAACTGTTATGTGCTATACATGGACAGAAAAAGACTAGACAATCTTCAGATAACTACTTTTAATAGTTTTAATCCCTCGTTCATTACATATGTCACTTTTAGACGACCATTAACTACAACAGCGTTGCCAGTGACCCATTAGTCCAACAACCAATAGAACGGTAACTCATATAACTAAACATGGAACAGTAACTTGCATAATGTATGTAACAATAACTTACAGATGTTCCTATTTATTAAAAAGTTTGTACCAAGAAAGTCAATAATTATTTATTGACTAGCGGACCCGGCGAACTTCGTTCCGCTCAACAGTCAATGAATGAGCAGATTCAGAATTTCAAACAAAACAATTTCTTTTTATGTATATACAAATACTTGCACAAAGCAAAAACACATTGTCAACTTTGCGATATTCAAAACAAACCACAGACATAGACAACATTACATGAACTGTCAGTTGCGTTTTGTTATAACAAATTAACAATGAACGTGAGCTGTCAATTGTGTTTTATTATAACACGGCACTATTACCGCTGATATTTTGCGTCTTTTATTAATATTACAATTTTTACTGATAAAATATATTTCAATACTTTATCCTATTCCCGACGGAGACAAATACAAAATTCATAAAATTGGGTCCAACCGTTCTTGAATTCTTTTATTTTTTTATTGATAAAATATCATGTTTCAATACTTATTATACTATTCTCTATGAAGACGAATCCAACAACACAAAATTCATAAAAATGGGTCCAACCGTTCTTAAGTTATTTTATTATTATTATTTTCATATTTACTCACCTTCTGGACTTTCACAAATAATTTAAAAACAAAATTAGTCAAATCGGTTCAGCCGTTCTCGAGTTTTAGCGAAACTAACGAACAGCAATTCATTTTTATACATTAGAAGATAGATATATTGTGTGTACACTTTCACGGCCGGAGATAATCGTCTCAAAGCTATTTTCCGGATTGTTTGGCTTTGGTGCAAGGTTTTATGCCTGACGTTTTGTCTAGTAGTGCAGTAGACATTATCAGTAATCTCAGTTGAAGCTAAACGCTAAATCTTACCTTCAAATGTGCAATTCTCAACTCAAATAGAGAAACATTTCAAAATAAAAAACGAGACAAAAAATTTGTTATGTATTTTATTCAAGTTCATATATTCAGAAAAAGTCATTAATGCTCATAACTATTGTTTTTACCCTTAGGTAACATTTTCTTTTTTTACCAGATTGATGAACTCGTAATGGTGTAAGAAAACTACTACACACAATCAAGGGCAATTGTAAATTACAGTTTGTGAAAATTAACGAACAGTCTTATCTGAAATTTCTTGTTAGGATCAATATGCGCAGAAACAGGTTGATAATGTCTACATAAAGGTTAATGGCGGCAAATATATATTCTTCTGGAGAAATTGCATATTTATGACTGCCTCCTAACATCAGTTGAGTGTCATATACTAAATAAGCAGAAAACAACAGAGCCCCCAAAAATGAATATGCCAAGTTGAGTACATTGGTGTTAATGAATGCAAATGCAAAGCCCATGACGATGAGTAACAGAAGAAAGATAAAAAGCATGCCTCCCATGAAAGTGAAATCAAATTTAGTTTGGAAGGCGAACAAAGTGAGCCCAAAGCAAACAATCGCAGTCATACCAACCGCCATTGCGACTACATCTACTTCGCACATTGAAGTTATGGTCCCTAGCAATACAGACTCTGCCAGTGTGAACATAAACAGAATAATATAGTTGATGGGAGCTCTTCTGCGCAGGTCTCCACAACAAGCCAAGAAAATTAACGATACAAATACCACGCCAATTGAGATATATAATAATATGGGATTCTTTTGCACGAACTCTTTGGTGCTGCGGTCGAAGAGAAACCAGCAAATAAATGATAAGGTGATCGCTAGTTGAACAGACAGTACGGCGTACACTTTCCTTATGAATCCTCTTCTAATGCTTGGGTTATTGAAGGAGAATCCTTTGACCAAGGGATCTTCAAGGGCACCGACATCTTCAGTGATATGAAAAAAAATGAAATTATACTACTTAACTCTACCAATTGAACGAGAAAAAAGTTGCTTATGCTTTCAGTTGTGGTGAAAACATATCGAAAAGGAATATCAGAATCCAGAATCCATTTATGATTATCTGTTGTAAATATTTTATTACGAATAGAATGGATTAATGTAATGTATGTATTTACGTTTTTTACTTTTTCACGCCTGAACAGCTCAACGGATTCAAATGTAACTTGGCAAGTTGACTTGGGTGTCACACGACTAGGTGGTTCCACTTATGTCTCGCTTGCGTTCACGCAGTTATTTCTATCGAGTACTTTTCTTGGTTACTCAAATTTTGTTTTCACTCGAGGACTGTCTGCCCGGTGGTTATTAACTTGAGATCAATATGGAAATGATCAGAATAGCACTTATCTATTTATCTTTCGATTTTCATGGAATTATTTTCCAACAGCTTTGACTGAATTAACCTTTCTTGATTTTGTATTTTGTTTATTTTGTTATGGCATCCCTCCTTGCCGTCTGAATCCGAGAATACCTGTGGTAGGTATTCTCGGTCTGAATCAACAGGGGTTATATGATTCATTTTTAATATTATTCATTATCTGATGTTTCAGTTTATTATGAAAGGGATTATTCATTGATAAAAGTGTCGTTGTAGAGATCAGTCGTTTCCTTAGTTGTGTGCGATAGTGCCTTTCAGTCTCAGTGTCTTATATTTTAACAATATGATGATGATGAAATAGGTCTTACCGTATTGTTGATTAATCCCTGATTCGACCGAACCACTGACGACTTGAGGTACATAAATTCCATCTGACACGTGTATAACTTGTGGGGGGGATTCATTACTTAGAGCTATGATTGCTTCTTTCTTCGAGGTTGCAGAAGGAGATACAGGCAAGGGTTGCATCGGATCTGTGGAAAAAATATTATCTATCAATATTTAAGAATATTAGATAACAAATTTTATAAATGTCTTCTCTAAAAAGACAATTTGTCCTAAAAAAGATTCCCTTTTTATTAAAAAAAAGTTTTGAATTCAGTTTGAAACAAGTTACTGGATCAGATAGGTTTCAAATGGAATATTTTGTAAAACAAAACAAGGCAAGGTTACAATACTTTCACAAAAAATTAGGGCTTATGAGAGATGTACTTCAAGAGATGATAATGAATTTGGAGAAGGTATTTCAGACAATTTGGAATAAAAAACGAACTGTATCAATCAATAAAATAACATAGTTTATTGCAGAAATAATATAAAATATAATAGGAAAGTTACAAGCTAGGAATTGATATTTTATTCTCTCTCGATACATTGTAAATTATTTTTTGTAAAAAATTACTACATATGGTATTAAAATGACTTGAACAAAATCATCACTTACCAGCCGTATTAAAAGTTCCTTCCGACTTTGACATGACCGATGCTCAACCTGGCGTGTACCTAAATCAAAAAAATGTTCATGAGGAGCAAGACAATCTAAAGGCATAGTAATATAACCAACAAAACGTTGAGTAACAAAATGCGAGCACCTTTTGATTTCATAATACATATGAAACTGTAATACCAAAAAAAACTGACATTTTGAGAATCCTAATACCTACATTGAAATTTATATTTTATACAGTAATTCAAGCGAACATTTTCAGTTCAAACTGCAAATCAATTCTCTCTACCAAAGTTTTGATTACAATACTTTCTTTAGTTTTCATCAGGGCAGCAGACAAGGGGAGGGGGAGAAAAAAGATTTTTAGCTTTCGAAGTTTTATCCACTGAAGAAGCAGATATAACATCAAATATAAATTACGAACCAGTAGATCAGTAGATCAGATCAGAAGATCACTAAAAGCAAAAGTAGAAAATTTTTGTTTCTTCAATTCTTTTTTGTCATCCTTAACCCCCGACGCAAAAAAGGATTGTATGCCTATGGCACTGTGACTCCTATACTAGTGAACCGATTTTGATGCGGTTTTTTTATTTAATAGCTGATTTTGTCGGGATATTTCTCTGGTATGTTTCATGAAAATCGCTCCAGCCGTTTAAAAGTTACCAGCTCGTTTACAAGATTATGAAGAGGAATTGTGCATTTAATTATGGTTAACAATACATCTACTTGACTGATTGAAATAAAAATTCGATATTTTTAAGAGTATGTACCAAATAACATTAACATTGACTTGATGCTGCAACCAGAACAGTCTGCAAACGAACAACTTCATCTGCAACTTACAGCAGACGTGACGTATTCGGGCTCATTTTAAAGGTCTTAATGAGTAAATAGCCGTAGTGATTGTGACTGGGGTTTTATTACAGCGACCTAAACATGATGTTTTTTATTTCTTTTGAGTCGTTGTTTTTTAATTTTCAATTTTGTTGTTAAGTGTTCCAAAAAACATACTTTCAAGTATTTTCTTCATTTTATGAACTCTTCTTGCACCATCAGAGGGCCTCGCGAAACGTACCTTGCCCACATTAAATTTAGGTCTTGCGCCGCTACTGCTTCAGATGTTCAACGTGAAGAGAGAAATGTTTATTCAATATTTAAATATTTGAACATACATTCTCACATTCTACCCACCGATGAATTATTCAGGATTTTGATTGAAAAAAATAATGTAATAAGTATTTTTACGATTACGGAGTTCACCATAGGTGAGAGGGTGTAGGTTGAGAACATAATGAATAGTGAAGCTAATAAAATCATCAAGTTCAATTATCAGCTGACATAATAATGAATTCAGTTAATCTTAGACATATTGCATATATGTCACTGTTTTTCATTCACAGCATAACGATAAACTCAAAAAAATGTATTTTCACCATTTAAAAAGTAATATAAATTATGATGGAATTATAAAACACCAACAAAAAAATCAATTAATCAATACCTGGGTTCGACAGAAAACTTTCAAGCACTGTTGTAGATAAAATTATACTGCGAATTCAAATGATTTATTCGTACTTATGAGTTCTGATAAAATAAAATGTTGAAACTGATATGGAATTGCGATAAAGAGAAAAACAGGATGTACAATGTTGATTGATGCATGTTTATTTATATCAGAGGACAATTTTTGCTATTTTGGAAAAGTTAGGCCCTACGAGGTTGGTTAAGGGAACAAAATTCAACTTTTCGGAGATGCAAAAAGATTGAAAAAACATAATCGATTTTTAAGGTGCATTCTAAAAATACGAAGTTTTACGAGTATATACCTAGCAATTCGATTGAGTTATACCATAGGAACAGAAAAAATAAATTTAATTGAAAAAAGTTCTCTCTGGAGAAGACTCTGAAATCTACTAATTTATCCGAATTCGAAAAATTGTATTATTGAATCGACTATACCAATTCTCTCAGTTCACATTTTTCTTTTGATTTAAAATTATATTTCTTCTGTTCAAATAAAAAATATTAGTTCAATCCAATTATGATGAATGAATAATTTGATCATAATATAATTCAGAAAAGAATTTTTCAGATTCCGTACATTCAATATATCATTAAATTCAGATAAATATGTGATTCTAGTATGAAATAAAGCAAAATAATTGAATAAGAGTAATAATTTGGCAATTGGAGAGCTATTCAGAGGGATACGACGGATATTTATTCACTGAATAACGTTAGTTACCTTTATTTCATGCACATTATAATTGCATTTTACACCGTAAAATTAAGTTATCCTGAAATTATAACCAACGCGCCACGAAATGAATTCAAGCGAATTTACAAACCGATTCGACACGAGCGATGAAGAACGTTTGATTGTAATTGCATTGATTGTATTTTTGTTTTGTGTGGAATTTTTGTTCAGTACCTATTGTATTTCTTCAAATACAAACAACACTCAAAGCGTCTTGTGTTCATATTTTGAACATCGCGCCAAACTTATCGATCTTTCATTTCCAGTACATTGAACTTTTCTGATCAAGTACAGTAAACAATATCCTTCTGTACCACTTATTACCGCCATTTGCATTCTGATCGGAATATTCATCCACGCTCCATCTCACCTAAATGAGGTACATATATTTAACCCAAAAGCTATATGTTTTCTGCGAAAAATACTAGGTATTTGTAGAGGAGTCATGAGCTAGGTAATTGCTAATTCATTCGCATTCGCATGCTTGTAAGCACATAGACAATTCGGTTCTTACCTTCCTTCAGACCACTATTTCAATTCAACTTCCACTTCTTGAAAATCTGATCGAACTTGTTTGTTTATTTGAAGCTCGTCTGCGTTTGCAAAATTTGGGATTTACGTTCTGCATCATCATAGCTATAACACATGCAGATATATCTCTATCAAGCAGTGTTGCCGTACTGAAAAAATTTTCACTAACACAAATTAGGATGAATCGTTTTACTTTTGTATATAGACTATAGTTCTACATTTTATGAAATTAGTACCACACCTACACTATCATGTTGAATGAGAATAAATAAATTCACTAAGCCCAAGTAGACAATGGGGTGGACGTAAGCATTTTTTTAGTCTTCCAAATTAATGATATGGGCCCCAAACGACAGCACGTTTATGGTTGTCTTATGAACATTTGAAAAAACTGACTACAATAATAATTGGCTACCATTGATAGTAAAAAAAATTTCTCACCTCCTGATCAATAATATCAGTGAAATCAATTACCAGAAGCACAAGATATACATACTTCAATTCTAATACCTGACAAGCACTCTCATTGAAAAATTAGGAACTGAGAGAATTATTAATTTTTTCACCAGATACCGTCAGGGGTACGTTTTCAGGTAAGTCTAAATTCTGTATTTTCAATTTTGTATCACGAAAAAAACTATGTGATATAATACTGAATTCAAGTATTTCAAAATGAGACTTATTTGTAATTCAAAATGGCTAAACACTTTATGATTCATGTAAAACAAAATTCTGAAATAATACTAAATTTTTGACTCTTTTCGGCTATTTGAGATATAACGCAGCAGAAGAGTATAAATATGATGAGTATAACAACTATTGTATTATTTCCTGCATAGCCTTTATTAGCAACACATATTTTATTTTCATAGATGACAACAAATTGATACTGAGCTTCAGTAAATGCAATTTCAAATGAACCTAGAAATTTATCATTAACACAGTTTTTGTTGTATAAACATTTCATGACTCCAAAAACATAACGGAAATCGATAAATTTTATGTTGTTTTTTTTTTAATTATGCCTAATCATAACGACCAACGAACTGACAGGATGGTAAGGTATTGAAAAACATTTGCATTTCTACCGAGAAAGCTTTTTGTTAGCGAAACCCATCTAGAAAATAAGATTGAAAATTTTGTGTAATTACTATCATCAATAGTTTTATTAATTTTCACCAAGTAACGGGAACATACATTGTTCAGATGAAACAGGTGGCAAGAATTCAGACAAGAATATCAGAGAGAAGCGAGAAGTCAATTCAACGAAAGGAATATCTTTGATAAGGTAGGGGTGACCTCTCCTGTTTCAATTGACTGCTGGCCAGGGTGACCACATGCGGTAGTTTTCTATTTTTTCGGTAGATTTTCAACACAAACTGAAAAATTGCGGTAGATGAATTTTATTTAATTGTTATGGCCACCTGCTCATTTTAAGCAGTTACGATTTATGTATTATTATATTTGGTAACTTTGTCAATGAAAATTCTATTCTTTAGATAATAAAGCATGTTTGACTCGACTTGACTGATTGCTTGTTATTGTTTTCTGAATTCTGAATATCTCCGACCTCCGATTAAAGGAAGAAGAAAAGAAGAAGAAGACAGATAACCTCATTCACTCAACTATGCGGGGTTTCCCGAGAAAATTTTTTACGTGTTAATCGCTGATTTCTCGATTTCTATCATCATTTCTATCTAACATCAGTTTTCTGTCGCTAATTCAGCAGTAGCTTCGAGTGTTGGATCAGGTGAGTCAGACATAAGTGATCTAATTTGATTGGAATGCCTTCTTACAATTTTTCCTTTTCCAAAATCGATTTCAAAAGTAACATTTCCTGATTTTCTGGAAATCTCTTCTGGAATCCAAGTAGGTTTTTGTTTGAAAAGTCTTTCACTACAACTTTTTCACCTAATTTAAAATTACTTTGTTTACCTCCGAAATTATCTATCTGGCTCTGAACTTTGCATATTCAGGCCACTCTGTACTACAAAATTTGTAAATCATATTCAAAATACTGTCACGTTGTTTCTTCAGCTATTCGTTTATAATCCAAAGAAAAGTTTGAATTTTCGAAATAAAATAAATGACCAAATTCGAAAGAATGGTAGACCATCGTTGCAGTAGGCTTGTAGTTATTTGAGGAATACTTAAGCATATTCGCATCAACCTAATGGTTATTAGCGAGTAGTACATGTTCATAATTTCGTTATAATATCGATACATTTAAGAAATTTGATAATATTTGGAATATTACAGTTTCTGTCAATAGTATTGTAGATATCTACGGAAAAGTCAAAGTTGTTTCGCTGCTACCAATATTTTGGACATTCGGTGAAAATGTATTTCAGCAGTTCGGACTTCCATTGTCTAAAAATTTGTAAAATGATTTGAAATCCCTGAAATAAACAATTGAAATTTAAAAGAATAGCTAAAAATGGCAAATATATTAAGCAAAAAACTTGAAAAGAATT
>WOGR01000395.1:0-26331 GCA_015342045.1 Leptinotarsa lineolata | reverse complement strand
GACAAAAGGTCGCTGCCGGTGAGCTTCAAGGAGGGCGATGCAGTATGGTTATATCAACCCCAACGTCGAAAAGGTTTGTGTCCCAAATTGCAGAGACCGTGGCAAGGACCTTACTTGGTAACCAAAAAGATAAACGATCTGGTGTGCAGAATCCAATTGCCACCCAAAAGCAAGCCTGGAGTTGTCCACATAGAAAGACTGATATACGAATATACTGATATACGAAATGTTACTCTTTCCCTTTCTATATTCACTAATATCAACCACCCTCTCAACTTTCGTTGGCCTCGAACGATCACACTTTTCATAATATTGTCGTAACGCATTCACCAGCTTACTCCAAAGTCAAGCGTGCCTAAAGAAGTTTCAATTCGAGAACGAATCAACCAAGATTACTGGAGGAAGCACCGCAAATTAAAGTACTCGTACAGTTTGCAACGAATGATAATTTATCGACTCGTCAGGCAGCTACAGCAACCGGATTATCCCGCGAATCTTTGAGAGAGTAATTAAATTATATAAATTTCATCCATATGAAATGCAAATCCTTCAAGAGCTTGATGACGATAACTCCGACAAAAAACTGAATTTCGTGAAATTACGACAGCTAGAATTAACGCAAAACCACGGCTCATCAAAAATATTTGCTCTAGTGACGAGTGCACTTTTTATTTAAATGGGAACGCAAATAGACGAAACTGTCGTTACTGGAGTGACAAGAACCCACGATAATTCAGAGAAGACTTTACGCAATACCCTGAAAAAGCTTTTGTTGTGACTGATGTATTGGGAGATGCAATTATTGGTTCATTATTTATAGAAGGAAATTGAAGGAGGAAATGTATGCTCACATACTAGAAAAATCTATCAAACCTTGAATAGTTTATAAATTAGTGAATCAGAGAGACATATACAGCAATTTATCTTTAGGAAAAAATTTATTACATTTTCAACAAGATGTAGCACCTCCTGATCATATAGTTTCAGTTAGACAATGGTTAGATAATGATTATGCCAATCAAAGGATTGAAACTAGTGGTCCTTTTGAATGACCTCCTAGATTTCTGAACCTATCATCTCCTAATTATTTTCCCTGGCGCCACCTGAACTTGTTGTTTTCAAGACGCAACCTGACTCAATAGAGCTACTGAAGAAAACAATAATCCAAGAATACCGAGCTATTTCCAGGAAAGCATTTGCCACCGTCAAGATTTCGAAAATAGACTCTATAATGGCAGGTATTGCAGTTATTGGTCCATTATTTATAGAAGGAAATTGAAGGACGAAAAGTATGCTCAAATGCTAGAAAAATTCATCGAACCTCAAATAGTTCATAAATTATTGAATCGAAAGAGATTCACGAAAATTTATATTCAGAAAAAAAATGCATAACATAATAATAATTATGCTAATCAATGCGAAGGGCTTCCTAGATCCCCGGAACCATCTCCTCTTGATTTCTTCCTCTAGGGATACTTGACTCAATAGAGCAACTGAAAGAAAGAATAATCTAAGAATGCCGAGCTTTTTCCAAAGAAACATTTGCCAATGTACGTCAAATAGACTCTATTATTGTTTCGAAAAATAATTGAAATCATTTTGAATATTTGATGGATGTAGCCATTACTACGTGGTAAGAGATCATCATGAAAAATGAAATATCGAAATTTTCTATGTTTTTACAACTTTTATTCGTAACTAAAGTTACTGCAGTTTCGTCCTATGAGAACATTTTCAATTGATGTGAAAGTTTGAAAATGTCCTTACAGGACATGTCTTGTGGTAGGCCCATTTCGGTTATCATTCACTTGGAGTTCTGATTAATCTTGTAGAAAGTTCACTAAGGGTTGTCCATCTTCAGACGTGGAATTAACATTGAAATCTTCTGCTGAAATAAGTGCAACGTATGATAGTTTCCTTCTAATTCTTCAGAGCCTACTCGACCGTAAATGTGTGCTCGCACCTCTCTCTTTTTCTCTTGCCCCAGTAATATACAGCTGGTAAATATGCATTCACCAGCTCACTTCGCAAGTGCACGTATAAAAGTTTCACTTCAAGAATAGGATAACAAACGTATTTGCATTTCACCAATGTACGATAGGTTCACCTTCATGTTTTGGGATTTGGCAACCCCAGTGGCAACTGACAGCTCTATCGTAAAGTTGGACATTCTTGAGGTTATACGTACTCAGAACGTTTTGACATACGAGCGGTAATTGTGTTGTTTACAGTAACTTAAAAGATTCATCTCGGCCCAAAAATGGAATCAAATCGTGAACATTTTCGTGCGATTATTTTTCATAACTTTCGACGTGGATTAAATCAGCAACAGTGCATGGATAAACTTAATTCAATTTTTGGCGATGAAGCTCCATCAATGACCAGTGTTTATCGATGGTATGGTGAATTCAATCATGGTCGTAGTTCACTGCAAGACGAATTTCATGAAGGTCGTCCGAAATCAGTTTTTATTTCGAAAACATTTGATGCTGTGCGCGAACTGATATTGCAAGATCGTCATGTGACCTATCGTGAGATTGAGACAACCTGAGGCATTAGTGGGACCAACATACATTTAATATTGCATAAATATTTGACTGTCAAACAAATTCATTCGCGTTGGATCTCACACAATTTGTCAATCGTTCAAAAAAAAGTTCGTGTCGATTGGTCAAAGAAAATGCTCAAAAAATACGATCGCGGAGCTTCGAAACACGTTTATGACATTGTGACAGGTGACGAATCGTGGATTTACGCGAAAGTAAACGGTAGTCGACAGTATGGTTGTTTCACGCTGAGCCAATTCCAACAAAAGTTGTTCGCGCACGGAACACTTCCAAGTAAATGGTCGCCTGTTTTTTGGAAAAAAACTGGACATGTCGCAACCGTACCAATAGAACAACGCAGAACAGTTAATTCTGAGTGGTACACAACCATTTGTTTGTCAGTTGTTTTCCAAGAAATTAGGAAAACCAACCGCCGAAGACGGATCACTCTTCACCACGACAATGCGAGCTCTCACACGTCGGCTCAAAAATGCAAAAATGCAAAACATCCATTTGATGAGTCATCCACCATATAGTCCTGACTTGGCATCGAATGACTTATTTTTATTCCCGTACCTAAAAAACATATTGAGAGGTCAACGCTTTTCGACACCTGAAGAAGCGCTTGCTGCATTTAGAATACATGTTTTGGAGATACCTCAATCAGAGTGGCAGAAGTGTTTTGATAATTGGTTCAAACGCATGCAAAAGTGTATAGATATCCATTGGGAATATTTTTAAAAACAATAAAGTGATTTTTGATGATTAATAATGGTTCTTGTTTCCTAATCCCAAAATATAAAAGGTAACCCCCGTATTTCCTACAAGTTGGTGTCGAAGACACACATTGCAACAATTATTTGTCCTTAGCTGTTGAACGAAGCAGTTCAAATTGATGCCGAAGCAGCATGCATTCATTTCGAAGCAAAAAATAATATCATCTGCGGTTTTCTGATGATATCACAGGTAATGAAGAGAATTATTCAATAGGATTGTTATTACTTCCCATAACCAAAATGGAGCTTTGGATTGCACTGTTAGAAAATTTATGGAAAAACAAATTTCTTGAACTCTTTTGTGTTCATGACTGATCGCATAACCCGTAATCCAGAATTAATTACCTGCATCAACCATATGAATGTAATTCACAATCACTAGTTTGTGGCCTTTTATAACAGCATTCAGGTTTTGAATGTTTTCTCTCCCCGCGATTTTCGAAGCAAAGATCAGTGGTTACCGCTATTTTGAATCCTTCCAACTCAGAACCTTTCATTTTAAACTCAGAAATTCCAATATGACGCCAGAATTTCCGCTGTTACCAATCTCATAGATATTATTGATTTCACTTTCCTGAATATTTGTTTTCAAGATATAGTTGGGTTTAGTCAGAGTGTCTTGTGAGAGATTTTCCTCCTCAACAGTCAAACCAAATATAATGATACTATTTCTTCTGATTTTACTTTCGATCAGTAGTTGTTTTATGTTAATCTCGCCGAACAACTTCAAAGCTTTCTCAGTTCCATCATCCACCTCCTTCGAACTATTTTTTATTTCTCCCCTCACTAGGTTTATTTGTCCTTCATTCGCTCTTGTCAATTTTTTTGTCTGTTCTGCATTCGTCTTCTGTTTCAATTTGAATAACTTATCTTCGGGCATATTTCGAATTGATTTCAACCGTCGGTTGAAACAGAACACACCCAAATCTATCAGCTTTTTCAAGTGACAAGCAAATATGAGTCTTATAGATCTACTGATAGGCCATTATTAATTTTTCCATTATGTTACCTTCTATTTCACGTTCAGAGTGTGATATCAGCTTTCTGGTTGATAGGAACTTTTCAGTAGAAATATCGATTCACCACTATAACATGCGCTCACTTTCCAGAGCACAATAATACGCTTTGAACACTATGAAACTTTCTCTTATCTCTTACACTACAAATTTCGCTATATAAATTACAATTTGCTTGTCAAGCAAAGGACTGTTCAAAACAGGACCTTTGTCGCTGTTCATCAAACAGCGGTGGTTAAGGTTATATCACCGACAAAATGTAGATTTCACTTTCAGTAATCTCCTGATTATGCTAACTTGGTTAGCGAAATGCGCGTAGAGATACCGTATTTTGGTTCTGGCCTGGGAAAAGTGTTTTCAATAAATTTATTTTACGCCAGAAATTCCAATTATGCCTATAGAGACTTCTGTTGTATTTTTATATTGGGAACAGATATCAAATACATAAACTCATGGCGAAAAACATATGAACTCTCATGGAAACTCTAGTTACATGTGAAATTTATTTTTGGGAAAATAGAAGTCCCTCCTAGACATTCATTCTTCGTCGACAACAATTTTTTTCCAAAACGATTTTTTTTTGGTCCGTTTACAGTACTGCCTCACGACAATATTATATTTATTCTCAACAATAATGACGGATACTCCAAAGTTGAGTACATGCATGGAAGAGGGAGTTGTTCACATCCTTGGTGTCCTCTTAATACACTGAGAGATTGCGTCTTTCGTATATGACTTTCATTACCATACCCATCGATTCTTCGAACATTTTCAACTACTTCTTTCATATAAACAATGGAAATAATTTTTGTAGAACATCGGAGTCCTAGACAGTAAGTAGATTACTCTTACACCCACTCAACATGAAACAATACTATCAAATGTTGTTCGATGATACTGCAGAAGACTAATAGTATTCATGTAAACTGAATCATTTTTTATCTGGATTAAATGCTCACCTTCTCAAATGAACACTCTTCTCTCGAACAAGTTTGAAAGTCCCATTGTATTTCAGGTATTGGGTATCCTATAGCGGTACAAAAAACTTTTCCAGGTTCATCAGGACGATGGAATGTTTTATTCATCTTAATTGAAACAGAGGGCTTATCTGCAAAATATAGATACTTTTAACTTTTTTCAATTTTAACAATTTTAACATATATACATATGTGAAATCAATTCTCATCATGAATCAGATCAATGACGATATCGATATTCATAAATTTAATTCGTTATCTGCTGAATTTATATTTGAAAAATCAGAAAAAGTACTTTTCAAGTAACTCAATAGATAGAAAACGTTCAAACTGTAATTCTCTTTGAATTTTATAGCCAATTTATTTATAGTCAATTTTCAACGAACTATATTTTCTCTCAAACTTCAAAAGTATATGATGATATGTGACTGCAACTTCCATTTTGAACAGCATCACCATGATTACTCTCTGCTTTCAGTGCCGGCGGCAGTAAGAGTATATTTACCACGTTTGAATGGAAATAGTTTGAAGAAAGGTTGGTTGGATACCAGTATCAATTTTTTGTTGAAAAATCAATTTTTTTTTGCCCACGTTTCAAATTCAAATTAATTTTTTTTAGGGCTACCGAAGTAGTTTTTTCGTGTTGATAATATTACTATTTTAAAAACCATCTGATATATAAGAAAATATACTGAAAAATAAAAAACATTGCAACAACCAAATTTTTGAGACATATCGTTAATTTTTGATGTTGTCTCAAAAATATTGTTACTGCATTGTATTTTATTTGTTTAATATGTATCTAATATGTCTGATGAATTTTGAAATAGTAATATCATCAACATGAAGAAACTTCTTTCCGAGCTGCAAGGAGAATTTAATCAAATTCGAAACGTCGGCCAGAAAACAATTTTTTCTTGAGAAAAAATTGATCGTGTTACCGTACCAACCTTTCTTCAGTAAAATTATTGGATCACTAAGATAGGTGACAGATAAAAGTATGTTTTATTCCAAGAAAAATAGTTTCGTGTCGCTCACATAGTGGCCAGGCTTCATGCTTGCTACACAAAACATCACTTTCTCTCCTAATGAAACAAAACACTTTTTTCTTCGAATGTCAAAAATATTTGATAACCTGTGACTAATATTTTTGACGTTTATTTCCTATTTTAAAAATGATGATCATGATAACGACCATCTTTTTGTATGATCATACATTTCAAACGTTTGAAAAATATCATTCTAATTCACAAAAATAATGTATTTTATTTCAAGAAAGGGTTTTATATAACTCACATGGCTATCGTTTTCCGTATTGGATCTTTCGTGAATCTATGTGCTTGCCACACAAAACATCACTTTTTCTCGCAAGAAAATCATTTATAATTTTTTTGGACAAAAGTTATCACTTGTAGGAAATTTTGTCTTATGAAATCATTCATTATAGGAATAGTCATTTGGAAAAACTGAACAGTTCGAATGTTTTTCAGGAGTGTTTCAATTTTCATAGAATAAAAACAACCGGAAAACATTTATGGAATCACATTGGGGTACAGTTTCTTCAGAATCTTTGCCTAGGAGCTCTGAGTTGGAAAAGTATAAATCTCGATTTGGTTCAAACACAATCAACAGATGCGTAAGCGTTATCGATTCATTAAATTATACAGGCAGTGTAAAAAACATTGAAAAATCAACAAGAAATGTTATTGTCGAGCAATGTATATGAATATTATAACAACTAGATTAGTTTTTTTTCTTGCTGTGAAATATTAGGCTAATACTCCAAAGTCTCAACCTCCTATCTTTGTTTGAAAAATCACGTATAATTATATAGGGATTTTCACCAAATACAATTCGATAGAAAATAAATAATCTAACATTCTTGTTACGGTTTCATTTTGCCATTTGTTCTGTTTTTAGGTTAACGACTATTCAAATCTGAAATAAATTGTTTCATGAAGGTATTGGGATATTTCAAAACCTCGTCATACGCTTAGTTTCCGTTCACTGATAAACAACTATATAACGATATATTCAAACGCGTTAATTATATTCGAACGCATATTTAAACCCCCTAAGGATTCTGTGCTCTGTGTGAACGGTGAATTGACCACTTTGGTTCCGAGATTCAATTTTTTGTGGTACTTTTGGTAGCCATTTGCTCATTTTGGAATTTATGTCTGAACCTCTTGATTTTCCGGATTAACGAAGTAAGATCATTTTGTGAAAAACAAAAAATTGTTTCATTCTTGGCATTTGGATGCTGGTAAAACATTCAACTCACTTGTTGGATTCAATTTCCTACTGATAACGGAAACTTACTGATTTGAATCTTGACTTCTTGGGGCGAAAGAAAACGTACAGGCCACGCATCACCAAAGGTGAGGTGGTATTCATGAACGAGATTACTCATACATTCAGAGAATTAGCTTGATCATTCTGTCCAGACGTATTGTCCTGGACCTCACTTCCAGTGAACCGTTTCGATCCAATATAAATTGTTTCATTTCAGGCCTTCTTTTATTTGGATGCCATTTTCTCGTGTAAGTATTGCTGTAAGACTAGACTTCCTTGCACGAATGCCTAATACAGTAGTAGTAGTAGTAGTTAGTAGTTACCCGCTGTTGGGCCGATCACAATTTTGTCTACAGTACCCTGCAGACCTAAGCTTGGAACTCTAGGACCATTCTTATTCTTCAAGCCACCTCGAGGGAAACACACACAGATAAGCCTAGCTATTAAGATAAGGACAAATAACTTATCAGTGACTAGATTTTTGATGCTTGATTGATTATTTCAGCAAAGATTTATGTTCTTCAAACCTGTCCAAAAAAGGAGAATATAAGAGTTGGGTATATACTTTTATGACTATGTAGATGAATTCATTCCCTAAACCTACTGTAAGCTGGCAATATAGCTATATCTGAGGTAAAGTATAACTTCAAAACTGCAACGTCTCAGGTATTAAAGAGACACCCTCCTCTCTTCCTTGGAGAGCCTGGGTTCATTAAAGTCCCCTTAGAATTGAAACATTTGTTCTATAGGTGTTATATGATTCATATCATATGAACATTTTGACATTGTTCATGCCAATATCTTCTCGCATTTGATACATTGTGGCATCAGGAGCTCACGGCTTCCTGCTAGTATTGTTGGGGGAGTCCTATTTTAACGGTTGATAAAACTTATAAACTGGCAGATAAATCAGATAAAATGTTCTCAATTTGTTATGTACGAAATTAAAGGTTTCCCCTTTGAAGATTATTACAATTCCTAGACTAGAATCAGTGGCAGCTCTTTTTCATCTCGGTTGGTCAAGCATGTTTCGAAAATTTTCAATAAGGAAATTTGTATTTCAAAAATATTTGCATTCTAGACGACAGTTCTACGACAGTTCTTCAATGGATGCATTCTTTACTATTGAAAGAAATATTTGTTGCCAACATGGTTGCACAAATAAAAAAAATATTTCAAATGCTGAGTAGTCTCATGTATCTGGGTTAACGAATCCTGCGAATATTTTATCTGAGAGTGCAACTACTTTCCAATTGATGGACAACTACTTATGGATTTCGCGTCCAACTTAGATGAAATTACCGGTTGTAGATTGGCCCATTAGTGAGAAAAGATGTTTTGAGAATTCTGGGCAGGACATCGATTCCATAAAATGTCTCGTTTCAATCGAGGACACGAAAACGCATCCATTGTACGAGATGGTTATGAGGTCGTCATCATACAATCTAATTTTGCGAATAACTGTGAAAATGCTTCATTTTGTGAAGCTCCTTCCGGTGGAAGAAATAATCACAGCAAGTGATATGAATAGAGCGGAACTGGTCTTGGTGAGAATCGTGCAAGGCAAATGTTTTGCATCAGATATCAAACTTTTGAATTTGGGAAAATAAATTGCGCAAGTTGAACCCCTATTTTCAAAACGGAGTTCTCATGGTGGGGGAGGGGTAGGTTAGAGAAAGCTCACATATCATTCACGGCTCGGCATCCTATCATACTGCCTGGTGAGGATCCTTACACGAAAGAATCAATAGATTATTATCATAAAATACATCTTCATACGGGTCCATATTTGTTGAAAGCCATTTTGAGAAAAAAAATTTTGGATATTGAGAGGTAGAAACGTCATTCAACAACGAGTTCATGCATGTAATAAGTGTTTCAGATTGAAACCCAAGACTATAAATCCTCTGATGGCGGATTTGGCGACATCAAGATTACATCAAGCTAAAGTTTTCTCTCATACGGGTATTGACTATTTCAGCTCATTCAGTATAACCCTTGAAAGATGGAGAGGGGCTCAAGTATACAAAGGCTATGTCTGTTTGTTCTTATGTATAAGTGTAAAGGAAATTCATTTAGAACTTGTTAGCTCATTATCAACAGATAGTTTTTTTTGCAGGCTTTAAAGCGATTTTTATCTGGGAGAGGACCTTGCAGTGTTATTTATTCCGATCAGGGTACAAATTTCAACACTTTGTTGATACAGTTTGAAGCATTGTTAAGCTCTTGTCTTCTTCGTAGTCTATCAGCAGACCCATCAGCACCTGAGGCATTGACTACTCCGCTTTTTTGACACTAATTCAATTGAAAGGTTAACCTGCAGATAATTTGCAGATATCAATATAAACAGAATTGATCGGTTGGAAGCATTGGCATTGAGAGTATCTTACTACTTTACAAGTGAGAGAGAAATGGACTACAAAATGTTCCAATATAGAGGTCGGGACAATCGTTGTCTTGAAAAATGATAATTTGCCACCGCTTCATTAGCCATTAGCTATTATTACTGGTGTTCATCTAGGAGAGGATGGAATTATTCGTGATCTAACAGTAAGGACTAATGAAGACCGGTGGTTGAGGTGTGCATTTTACCTACTCAATAAAGAGAGTTTTTTCTTATACCTCCATTTCACATTGTTCTATTTATTTTTACTGAATTGAAATTCTTCATGAAATTGTTATTTTGGGGATATTCACATTGGTATAATTATAATGGGTTAGATATTGTTATTGTTGTACCGATTCAGTATCTCCCACCTATTTGTTCATGGTGTTAACAAGTTAGCTAAAAAACAATTGTTCAGGGTGGCGGAATGTTATAGCAGCAGTCTTTTATTATTAAAATGAAGAATTTTTGGTTTGATGATTTGGCAATATTGTATCTCAGAAGTTTTTACCTGCGAATGGAAATTCGAGAATAAAGAGAGGATCGATAAAATGTCGGTAATCGGTCGGTTTGGTTCAAATATATTGTTTAAACTATTAACGGTAATTAGATATAGTTTTTCGGTGAAAGTCAGTATGGCATGCTTTCGATCCGTTATTCATTAGTCTACATGGTGGCGTTTTCCTAATTTCTCCTTTTCTTCTCAAAGCCGTTTCCATCATCATCAGAAGACGAGAAGACAATTCAAGTAAAAGGTTAGAATTTTCTCAATATTTATCACAGAAAATTATCGGAATGTTCTAGAAAATAAACAGAACAAGTGGAATATTTTAACGCTGATTCTGATAACTCATCGTTAATTACTTTTTCTTACCTATCTTATAGTATATCATCTTGTTTTAAATGACATATATCTATTTATCTTCCTTGGTCATATCGATATATATTATATTTCTGCTTTTTGAAACTTCTAAGCTTTGGATTTGTGGTTCATCTGCCATTGATTTTTCCTTAAAAATTGAAATTCTATATCTTTGTGCCTAGAGAGCATGTTTTGATCAGTGTTGATCATTTGAAATTTTCAATTTCATGGTGATGTAGTAGTATTGACGCATTCATTCTGAATGTACAATGGTGTTGTCATTGGTGGTCTACTTGTAATACAAATAGTATTTCAATTATCTTTCTCTTTTATTTTTTTCTTGAAGAATATATAACTCATATTGATATGCCTTGGTCTATTCACCTTATAATCTTCAGTTACAGTAACGTGTTTTCATTATCTTAGGTTATCCTATCTCTCATCCTATCTGATATCTTTTTGTCAAAGATTGTTTCACGAGGAGAAATGTTAATGTTGAAAGTAACAAATTGTTAAAAAGTTTTATTCTTTTGCAAGTATTTATCGTTTGATAATTCCTGTATGGAAAATTTGAGCTTTCAGAAAAATTACCCAGTTAACAAATTTGAAAGATTGATAATCTATCTATAATTTTTTGAAATTTTGGTAACAATTCACATTATTACCTTTCTTTTTTGTCAATGACTCGCATTGAGATTTCCGTTTCAGTGAAATACCGGTTTCATTGAAATTATCGTTTGATCAATGAAATACGGTTTCATTGATATTATCGTTCCTTAAAGTATTACTTCATGAAAATTTTCCTTACCTACCGTGATTTCCTGGAAATCATTCCTAGGATGTATTGATGACTTTTGACAAAATTTTCAATTTCTCATACTTTGAGATTCTGTTACTGTAATATGTGATTACCTGATGTCATTTATCTCTGTACGAGTTAAGTGTGATTCTCTTGCACATTGTTTTATCTTCATCTTAAAATTATCTCACCTCCATCTCAATACTATTTTGACTTTATCTCGTCTTCATCCCAACTCTATCTTGTCTTTATCTTACCCATTACTTTTCTCTTCAGTTTATCAGTGTTTATTTTTGTTGGGATAGCAGCTCCCTAAATGTTGGGCGATCCTTGTGATGTTACTGATCTTAATATGATTATCTGAATCATATTTCATATAGTTGCAACTATCTTGTTGGATAAATATGTCTAATTATCTTATGCGGATTGGCGCAATGAATTATCTTAATTCTTGAAAAATATCTTACACATAAGTACCTACTTTATCTTTGAGATATGATGGCTCAAATTATCTGGTATATGTGTATATCTATAGAAATTATCGATTTCAGGAAATAATTTACTCATTAGGAGCTAGAATTGATTCAGATAATTCATATTGATAGATTCTAACCACACTTGTTTTCTTGTTTGCTGCAAACAGTTCCAACTCTCAGTATATCTCATCCCAAATTTACTTCCCTACTCTTTTTCCAATTTTACTACTCATCCCGCAATAGATACTCTAACGAAGGAGTTATTTGCAGGTTTTACACCTTTCCTGTAAGGAAAAAGGATGATCGTCTTCTTTATGTATTTTTTCATAGGGACACACTCTGGTGGGGTGTTAACATCGCTCAGATGCGACAGCTGGCTTGCTAGCGGAGTCCATGGAAGAGTGAACTTTGAGGGGTATTATCTATGCTAGTATGGAGGTCAAGGCCGGTCAGTGTGTGAAGCTCGCCTAAGGGTGGTCAGGCAATACTACTGGGGGATCCTGAGCTTCATGGATCTGTCGTAGCTGAGGACTTGTTCACAGCGCCAGAAAAGGCATTAGGGTATCCCAAAAATTTTTTGCCTTGTGTTTGTAGTGAAGTTTCACTACTTTCAGTTTGGTAGTACTATATCTTACCTCAATTGAAGTTGACAACTGGTTAAACTAATACTGTAACCTTTTTCTTCCACCACAGGTGCACCGACTGAGTATTTTCAGGTCGGATATCAGGGTGGTTGGTGGTCGTTTTAAGTATTCTGGGATGACTGGACTTGGCACAGCTATTAACATCTAGCAGCGAAGAGGTCGTCCATACCAGATTGCTTGTGATGACTGCTGGCTATGCTGTTTCCTTGCCTTGGGGTTGCCAGACATTGCATCTTTCCTTTTCCTCTTCTCATTCAACCTGTCCAGTGTTCAGGGAGTGAAGTTCCAGCCTAATAAATGCTATAACTCACAATTTCTTCTCATGATGAATGTCTTATCTCAAAGCTCTGCTTTGGAATTTTTTCTGCGAAGGAAGGGGGATATGTAACGATCAAACGTTACATCATTTATAATTGAATCTATAATTTATATGAGCCCACTATCTAGTGATCTAGCGTGGGAATTTAACATTTAGATTCGTTCTATGAATCAATAACAATTAATTCATACAAGCGAGAGCATCTTGCGGAGGATAGCCGAACAATCATAAACATATAATTTTATGAAACACAATGTTAACTTTAGATCATTTGACATGAATAAATGGAACACGCATGACCGGATTCGATTTTTCTGAAATCGAAGGGTGGACTCTCTCTTTTCTTGTTGATCGATCAAAGTAGCAGGGTTGATTTTGATGCGGATTATGTAACACTGTTTAAAAATATCTAAACTTATCTTTTTTCTTCAAATAGATATTGTATACAGATTGTTTTCTAATTTTGAACAGAACATCAGGTACTTGAAAGGAGAGTTTCACTGATTATTTATAACTTTCTTTCTATGATATCAAAAATTTCGGTTGCATGGCTTGATGTATTTGATATCCAATTTTATTTTAGTAATCATTCAAGATCCAAATGATTATTTTTTCCTTTCATAAATATTTTCAGGTTATTATCGCCAGAGGTGTATCGATTCAATTTTCACAACTAACTTTTAAGAGTTTGACTGCGTTTCTATTTCCACAGCATTTGGTTGTTCGAAGAATAAATTTTCAGGAGGAAATTTATGGTAGAAACGCAGTACCCCACATGGTATCCCGTGAATAAGTGAATAAGTATTGAATTACCTCTTCCTGGAAACTCTTTTCGTCACTATCAGATGTTTTGATTCATATCGTTTGCAGTATATCTTTTTTTTTTTCAAAACACTTGTAGATATCATAATATTGGTAATTTTCGGTATTTGTTAATAGACATTGTTAGTTCATGGTTCGAAGACCCATGTATGTAGCTTTAAACATATATTCAGTAATGAATAATAGTCTCGACACTTGTTGAATTGTCATTGTTAAACTGTTCGAGACTTTAAATCTTTAGATTCATTCGTATGAAACACCTTCAAGTGTACATACGCTAAATGACTACAACTGGTTACCACAGACATTCAAAGTTCAAGTGCAGTGTACTTTTCTCTGGTCCAATATTAATTTTGTGCATCTCGTTTTCATGAAACGACTCCCACGTCGTTCCAAGTCGCTCAAGGGGTAAATATCGGAGCTCGCCACCAAACCCACCTGTCTTCCAAGGGGTGAATATAGAAGCCCACCGTTACCACAATACAGGACCAGTTCCGTGATCCACGCCAAAGACCAGACCAGGTACACCATCTGTTTTGGTGAATTGTAATTTTTTTTTGGTATATTCAAACATTCATTTCATTATAGACCATATACTATTGTTTTCCTCAATATAGAAGAAAATTTCTGTTATCTTCTTGAAGGAAATTTGAATTTTTATCTTTTTCTATAAACAAAAAATTCTAGCGTCTAGCCAAAATCAATTTCAAGACACATAATATAATCTGGAACTGGCAAGTCAATCCAAAGAACACCACTCCAATCTCCACTGAATTAGCCTAGCCAATCTGAAGTAACTATTTTGTTACATCCTATCGATATATTAACGTTCAAGAAACGTTAGTTTAGTAGGTCTTGGAACGTAAATCTATGCTGGTTGAAAAGAATTCTGAAACTTTTCCGGACTTGAGAGAGTTTTGGCCGAATTTCATTGTTGCGGTTGCAGATTTTACTGGAATACATAGTATCGTTGGTGCACAGTTCATTCAGAACTGAATTGGAGATTATTAAGGAATTTATTGCTGTCTGAAATTTTTATTGCAGAGCACTTGAGTTGCCTTCAAGGTTCCTTTTGGTACTCCGCCATAGAACAGATGTCTACCAAATCCTGCAAAGAAAGAGCAGATTCCTACTGAAGTTGCTCAGGCTCACGTACCCTGTGGATACCAAACAGTGACAACTAAGCAGTGGTATATCGAGCTTGAATTTGAGAGGGTCAAAATAAAATTAGTTCAGTCTTTCGGACCAATGACTCAACCTAACCGTTTATACTATTAACTGTGCACTAACTAATTTCACCATGTAGGCCTGAGATAGGAAAGTAGTTTCGCGATCCAAAGGTGAACTTATAATCTTAGCTTACCATGAATCCTTCCCTCCGACTATTTCCATGTCAGAGTCATACTAGGAAAACTTTTAATCGAGATGCAGACTAGGGCAAAACATGTGCGAGCGCAGCTTGTAGAAAATTCACCGGTGCCAAACCACGAGATCACACGTTTCGGTCATCTAATTTCCCATCACAGACTTTTAGCCGCCTGAGTGCGACTTCGACAAACCAACGCGGAACCCCCAAGAATTTACATTTGAACAGTATTTTGAGAAGTCCAGTAGAATCAGTCAGTCCGAGGCAAGGTTCTACTCAACGTACAAGGACACCAGTTGGTACTTTTTCCGCTAGTCGTATAGCTAGAGGAATCGACATGTCTCAAAAGAAAAGGTCGTTTCCAAACTGTGTAAAAACACCGCGAAGTAGTATGCTTGAAATAAATCGTATTAGGGACATAGAAAGCAGAGATGAAACGTTACGAGACGTCTCTGCATGAACATGAACAGCGTATCCAAGAAGTAGTGAGAAACAGGACGCGAAGTGAACCCCAGGTGAACCTTCGCGAGCACGATTTCCTATGCCAAGATCGGCTTCGACAAAGAGATAACATTGTGTTGATATATAAGAGGGGCAAATTTACGAAATGGAGAAATTTTGCCTGCGGCGACAACCGGAAGGATGTTTGTCTGCAGTCGTAACATTTCTGCCTAAACGCGATCCATTGTGGCAAACGCGCACAGGCGCGCAGCGTGTCAGCGGAGATATAAGAAATGACGCCCTAATGGAAGAGCTAGGGGGTAGAGGTAGGCCAAAGGGTTGCTATGAAGTCAGAGGGGACTTGGAGGTAGCCTCATGGCAGGGCCAGTCACCAACAACGATGACTAGGCTGAGTATTAGGAACCCAGAGCTAGCTGAAGCAAGACAACTTCCCGTCGTACCCAGATCGAAGGATGAGACCTGAAATCCATAGAACGAATTCAATACAGATCAATATGGCCCTTTAGAGCATTTGATTTGAATGAATATTTCAGAAGACATTACATATTTGAAATGCTGCGTGCTGATTTCGAATGAATCAACAATCACCTATTCTACTAAAGAATAGAGACCCCATTCACCAAAGTGATGGAGTATTTCTATCAGATTGAAAAGTGATTTTTCTGCTGTAAGAATATCAAAACAAACATAAAATTGTTCTACTTTTGCATGGTCTATGAAAATTATTTACTCAATAAATCTGCAAACAATTTTCATAGACATCCTGAAATGAACATCATCTAACTGTCAGGTCTCAAAACGCTCTCTGCTCGAGCAGCTATGATAAAATTATGGAAAATTCAGAATACCCATACTGAGTGACGAGTTATACGTGGAGGTGTACTCTAGCCAATGGGATTTGTGACTCTGAGCTCACTCAGTGACACTGAAAAAATTGCCCCAACTGACATCTCTGTAGTATAGAATCAAGAGTTATTCAGTTTTCTCAAGTCTTAAGTCCCATTGATAAACCTAGAAAATTTGACAATGCAACCAGGAAATGCTTATTCACTTAACTAGAGCAATTCCCCTGAGTCCAAACCAGAGGCGAAAATTTCTGAATCTGATGTGATGTATCGCTAGTTACAGGTATCGTACAGATGCGTTCATATGAAAATGTTGCTGCACGCATTAAGATGGGCATCTTACTTCTCGACTGGAATCTCTTCAATATATCATCATGAATAATTCAGAGGATTTTTCAGAAGATAGCTACTGATTACCTGTAAGAATATAGAGAGCATCAGATGGTTGTTTGGTGCAATTGGTACCTCGTATTCATTGAAGGACATCTCTTCAAATACGTCAGGATATTTACTTATCGGAACAAAATTGTGTTGCTCACCTACCTGATGATTGTAATCATAGACCAACCATCAATCAAGTTTCTACAATCCGGGAAAAATGTACATAGGTCTGTCAATCAAATTTAGACCCTGTAACGTACTCTGTTCTTACACTGTTTCGAATCTTATCAGGTTCTCAACATTTTAGAAAGTTCAGCCTTTGCCACATAATATTATTTTTTATTCAAACACCAACTTTCCGTTTTAGTTCATGAAACATCGCTTTATCGTGGCTCTTTCTCACTTAGCTCTACGATCGACTATCTCACACGATTGGACTACTTTGATCTCCTTCATTCAGGAAAAGTCTGAAAACTGACTTACTGGGGCACAACTCTCACAAATTACTTTTTTGCGCTCAATTTCTTTTCCCCAAAAACTGATCTAATTGGACCTTCTTCATTAATGTAATGCTTAATATATAATTTTGTATATATGATGTAATATAAAGAATTTTTTGGCTTTAAATCATTATAATCATTTTATGTTTCAGTAAAATGGAAACTCACTGCTGATAATGGAAAAAAATTAAAATTATTAGTATCAACTTACCCGTAACGTTCAAAAAGAACATCAGTGTTTGGTTATGGTACTCATTACTCGCAACTAGACTGTAAGATCCGAAGTCATTTATATCAATATTTCGGATTGTGAACTCAGTAGAATTTTTGTCTTCATTCACCAAGAACATATATTTTTTCTTGCTATCATTTCGATATCTGGCATCTGGTAAAACCTTCATCCCGTTATTGGTGATCCTAAAAGACAGCGAAAATTGAAGTGAAAACTATTCAATAGTGGAAATGAAAGTCATCTCAAACATCTAAAATACCCCTGATGGGAATATCTGTGAATTACATGATATATAGGGTGGGCCATTCAATTCGTACTACACGTATGTAACACATGTCACGTTTGTGACGCAGGCTGAGAAAGAACTTTTCGAAAAAATCAGAAAACGTGACTAGTTTGTTTGTGAGAAGTACATGTTTCGAACTGAAAAGTAATCTGAAACCTTCAATTCTCTAACCAAGGATGTCATCCTCTTAACATTTTGAAATAAAATAAGTAAAGAAAAATTATGTCAGATGGTTTTATAAAAAAAAAGATGTAGATAATGTACTTGTGTAATCTTGATTGTCACTTCTTTGATGAAATTTGTTTGTCAATAAAAAGTGAACAATAATGAATTTCATTGTTTAACTTTTACTGTTGCCACTTCAACCATCTTGAATAAATACGTGAAATGCCCCTTTCCATGAATAAAAATCAAATGAAATGGAAAATAAGCAAAATTTCAATTATTTCATGAATGCATTTCTATAAAATTAAATTACTGAATAAAATCATAATTGTAGTTATTTCATAAATTAATGTATATCTATCACAAACGTATATATACATAGTATATATGAAGCAGGCTTACATATATTTTATTGAAAATAATGAAAAAAACGGGTAAAAAATGGTGGTAGCATGTGTGGCAATGCTTGCAAGATTATTTTATCAGGAGCACTAACTATTCGACTACTTCTAGTTGTGTTTTCACTTTCATAAGTGGACTCTGTAGTTTGGATACCAATTTTGCCTTGTTCGGAAGCTTCCTCATTGTTTATATAATAACTTTCTGAGCATTTTCAGTAAGAGATATCGATTTTCGTAATGGCTTGAGGTGTTACCTATTTCGACGATAAAGGGCATTATCAACTTCTACACCATAATCATCGGGGTCTGTTTCAAAATACTTTCCTGTTTTTATTTCCGACATTTTTCTTGTACTGATACTGGCTGATTATTTTGAAAATCATTGATTTGCTTGGTATCAACATCATAGTAGCTCTTTTGGCTTTCTTGAAAAAACTTTAGTTTCTTTCTTATACCCTGAATTCAATATCTTGGTTCAAGAACTTTTTGGTTATTACTGGCAATTTTGTTTTCAGTTTACGTCCGATGAGAAGATCACCAGGTGCAGGTAAGTGTTGTTTTGGCGTGGTGTTAAATCGATCCCCTTCATCTTGAATGGTTTTAGTAAGTGAGCTCTTGACAGTACAGATGGCTCTTTCAAACTTTCCGTTAGATATTGGTTAGTATGGACTAGATGTTGACAATATAATGACATACTTTCTACCAAATTATTGAAATTCATATAATGTGAAAGGAGGTCCACAGTCTGAAAAAATTTCTTGACGTCGTCTGTTTGCTGGGAATATATTTTTCAAAGTACAAATCACGATTCCTCATGTTTTATGGGATATTTCATGTACAACAGTAGATTTGCTGAAGTAATCTACAGCTACAAGAAAATCTTGGGATTCAAAATCCCTGCCACTTTCCTGTCATAAGAGACTAGTAATGTCGTGTGGCAATGAAGATCTTCTAGGATTAGATTTACTATGATTGACATAATTAACAAAAAAGAACAATGTTGCTTGCTAATTTTTCACAGGCAACTTCACCATGACGAGACAGATACATCAAGTATATTTCTGTGTGGAAATATATCATCTTCAATAACCCAGTACTTTTTTATTCCACACTGAACATTAGTTTTCTGCTTTGGCCATCCGTTCATAACGTAATATCTAATTCTTCTGAGTTCAAGATCGTCATTGATTGCTTCTTTCAATCTCTTTTCATTTTCTGGTCTTGTTGCTATTACGGAGAATACCTTCGAATTTGTTCTTGAATAGTCCACATTTATAGTTTGTTCGGTTGGATTACAACTCGATGTATCTGGAATTTGCATATTTTGCATATTTGCAAATTTCGAATTCGTGTTGTCATGTTATCGAAGGGTTTCTTCAGAAGTCCCAGTAGTGGTCTCTGATCGTTTTCAATTTCAAACCCACTCATACCAAATAAATAATATCAGAATCGCTCACAACCAAAAACGATGGCCAAGAGCTCTTTTTTGATATGGTTGATACGATAATGTTTTAGCATTATAAATTGATTGTCACAAACGATTGAAACATTTTTGTTCGTTCAAAGTGTAGACCCACTCATTTTTGTCTCTCAAAAGTTTTCTTGGTGTATTTGTTTCATTTGAGAAATTAGGAATACATTTTGAAAGGCATACTACAATTTCTAAGAAACGTTGTAAGTCCTTTTTGCACTTTGGGGGATTGAAATCCCGGATAGCACGGGTTTTATTATCATTAGGAGATATTCCCTTGTCACTGATGATAATGTCCCAAAAACTGTATTTTTCTGATGCAGAACTGTGATTTTTTGCGAATGATCGTGAGTCCACCATTTGTGAATTTCTGTAATACAGTTTCAAGGTTATGATTGTATTCTTCGAGTGTACTACCATATACCAAAATATCATTAAAATATGCTACCTTAGTCTGAGGTATCGATATCTATCAAAACAGGTAGTAATGGTACACAGAAATGTGCTTTCTGAAGTTATTGGCAACTGAGGGAAGGCCAATGAAGCATCAAAAAGACTGGAATACTGAGCACAAACTAATTGGGAAAATAACACGTGAGTATGGGAATTTCAAAAATTTACCATTTGATGTACTGGTTGAGTTTCCTTGGGTCCATGCCATTGAATTAATACGGGATTTTTCTGGAAGAATTTTGGAAAATTGACAGGTAGAAATTCCCAAAATTCAACTTTGAATTTTAGAATTCGTTACATGAAATGAATATTCTTTCATTTTTCCACCACATTGACAATCAAGATCAATTTGTCGTAATACATCAATTTTATGTCCTGAATGAAAGGACAGAGTTGAAGGGTCTGAAAGTTTTTCTAATGGTATGTTCAAAGCACAAAGTCATCTTTATCAAGGGTATTAACTATACTACCACTATCAGTCTCAACTGTAATTTTGACAGCACATACTGAAATATTCTCAAACCATTCAATTGAATGAATGTCTGATTTAGTATTAGTCCAAATGAAAGAGTAACTACTACATCCACCATAGTTCACATTATTGTGTTCAAGAATTTCATCACCATCTTTTACAATTTCACAAACTTGGTCTCCATTACGAGGGCGATACTTGCGAAAGTGTCCTATTTGATTGCAAAAATTGCAGAAACGACTTGCCGTCAAGCATTCACACTGTTCATGTTGCCACTCATGTTGAATACTCTAACTGCTACCCCTATATCGGTCTTTACTACCTGGACGACTATAACCCTTTTCTTGAATATATCTATGAGAAGACACTGCACTGTCACCATTACTGTTATTCCTATCACGCCTTTTTATTTCACTCGCAGTGACCGTATCTTTCGATATCTCCTTTTGTGTTGCGACACTTGCTTCCATGGATTATCGCTTCCGTTAACTTGAGATCAGGACTTTGAAACCTAAAATATGGTTTGGTTGGGTGATCATGGGTGAAGTCCCATCTCCACATCATAGTGATCATACCTCTTCATTTTTTGCTGCCACCGATATTTCTCTCGAAATATGTGTAACTCGTTTCTAGGAGTGAGAACAAGTCCCAGTTACTCCTTCCAATTCTCTTGAAGACGATTCTGTTGAAACTCATTTCAAGGAAACTTTCTAAATTTCGAAAGATGGTCGTTTTCAGGTTCAGCTCTCTCTATAGCCGGACCTCCCCTCCTTAAATGATTCTAGAGATATTGCTTGCCGTAGATTTTTCTCTCTCACTTCTCTCAATATTAAGACCTGATAGTCGTAGCACTGAGCTCCGATTTGTGTCTGATGCTTCAACTGAAGATCCCAATTCTCAATCTCTCAATGAGACTCTTTTCCCTGGTCCAAAATTGCAAAATGATCTCGTTGCCATTCTTCTTCGCTTTCGTTTGTCTTCTATTGTTTTCACTGCGGACATCAAACAGATTTAGTATCGAATTCTCATTCAGCCCTCTAACACAGCCTACCAGAAAATTTTCTGGTGATTTTCTGAAAAGAAACCTCTGCAGGAATATGTTTTGAATACTGTCACTTATGGTGTCAGCAGCTTTCCCTTTCTGGCTATTGTAGTTCTTCATTAGTTAGCTCACGATCATTAAAATACCCATCCTCTCGCCCCTTTTCTACTTCTCTCTGACACTTATTTTGATGATATAACTGGAGGAGCCAATAATATTGGTGATGCTCGAAATCTCCAATTCCAGTTGATTTTCTTCCTAGATGAAGTTCAATTTGAACTTCAAAATGGGAATGTAATGTTCCCGAACTTTTCTTTCATTCACCACAAGACCATCTTCTCATAAACCTCCTCTCTATTGATAAAGATTCTGCTTCTGTTATCAAAATTATTGGCTTTTAGTGAAACCCTATCTCTGATTCCTTCTCTTATATCACTCTTATCACACATATTTGTACAAAATGCAATATTCTCTGTCAATTGGCTCGCTTTTTCGGTCCTCTTGGATTTTTAACCCCTCTCACTCTTCTTTTTTTTATCTCTCATGGATTGTGCCTGGGTTTTGTGACGCCTCTGATCGCAGATATGCCAGTGTCGTATATCTGCGTTGTGTCCAAGCCAATGTTTCTATATATGCCCATTTTGTCTCAGGGAAGTCGCGAGTAGCCCCTGTGAAGAACCTTTCAATCCCCATCTTGAAATTTGTCGAGTTTTGTTTTTGAACAAGCTCTTGAGTTACACTTTTGGGATTATTGAATCCCACATTCAAGTCGAGAGCTCTACTGCATGGACGGATTGTACCATTGTGCTTTCGTGGTTATATTCATCTCCTCATATATGATGCACTTTTGTTGCCAATAAAGTGGCTCAGATTCATGATTTCTCTACTTCTCAGTGGCCACATGTCAGATCTCAATATAATCCAGCTGATTGGCTTCTTGATAGGTTACGGTAGGCTGGACCGTACCGGTTGACTCTTCCTGAAAATTGTTGGCCTTCTGACATACGTGCTAATTTCTAGGAGATTTCAAAAACTCAAGAAGAATCCCGGAAAACTGGTTTCATCACTACTTCAACCATCCTCACTTATTTTGTCTTCTCTCCCAAAATTCAAAGAATTTTCGCGTACACTCTTCGCTTTATTAATAATTTTCGAAATGTCACTAAACAACACTCTGATTTTCTTCTCCCCTCTGAATTTTATTCAGCCCTCACGCATTCAATGAAGTTTGTCCAATATCACTCTTTCCTCTCATGAAATTACTTTTCAAAATATTTGAGAAAATCGATTCATTGATTCTCTGGGAATCCTCAGGATGGGCGGAAAATTGAAAAATTCTTCCTCAGCTTAGGATCAGTAACACTCTATTCCCTTCCCAGTTTTCACCGCTCCACTCATCTCCTCATTGAACATACTCACGCACAATATTTGCACCCAGGCTTACAACTCTCCAACATCTCCGCATGCAAAGATATTAGATTCTTGCTCCATAGCGCACTATTGGCCCGCTCCCAAAATGCTTTGAATGTTTTGAGCTCAACCCTTCACCTCGTCAACCAAATATGGGCCTCCTTCTTCCTCTATATGGCTGGTCCCCTTTATATTACGCTCAAACGAATTCGTGGAGCGAAAACTTATAAGGTCTATATTTCCATTTTCGTATGTATGGTCATGAAAGCAGTTCACATCTAACTCGTCTCTGATTTACCTTCGGAAGCTTTTCTCGCAGCCCTTAGCCGATTCCTAGCTCGTCGAGTACGTTGTTATCATCTTTACAGTTATTCTGGTTCAGATTTCATTGACACAAGCACATATTGCTGGAACTGTTTCTCAGGAAAATGCTTCATAGTTTTATCTCAACTGCCCCAAAGCTCCCAATTCAAACGGTCTTGGGGGTCTCAAATAAAAGTTGTAATAACGCACTTTTTTGCGTTATAGGTTTGCAACTTCTCACTTACGAAGAAATGAATACTGTTTGAGTATACATCGAGGCTGTATTAAATTCTCGCCCTTTATGCCCTATCAGATCGGACTCCAATGATTTACAGGTTTCAACTCTTCACCCTTGCATCACCCAATTCTGCTCCCGACTCTGATCTGAGCCACGCAAAACTCTTGCACTTATCGAGGTGGCAACTATTTCAGCAAATGCATCAGTCATTCTGAAACAGATGGCATATGCAATATCTGCATACACTCATGCAGCGAAAGAACTGGAAAGAGTCCTCTTTGTCCAATGACATGAGTACCTTGATCTTGGTTGAAAATGATTCAACTCCACAATTGAAGTAGGATTTAGGGAGAATAACTCAAATACACCCAGGGAGAGTTGTGAGTATCAAAACAGCTAGATCAGAATCAAGGCGGGCCATCACTCAAGTTCTCCTGCTTATCAAAATTTTTTTTTTATTTTTCTATTAGTTTTCACGTCATTATTTCAACACTTAATAGTAGTAATAACTCAGTTTTGCTTTTGTCATTATTTTCTTTTACAATTTATTATCGGCACATAAAATGTGACCATTTCAGGTAGGCGGTATGTGCCATTCTCATTTAAACTCATTTATTTTTGCATCTCACTATATGTATTTATATTCATACGAGTACCTCCGATTATCAGGCCAGCGTGTGTGGTACCATGAAACGAGGGACTTACGGCCTTTCTGAGAGTTTTTCAAAATCGGCCGGCGCAACTAGAGAGCTCAACTCACCAAGGTATGTAATGAAGTTACAACAGAGTGATATTATTTCTAATTTATGAAGTCTCAGTAACCTTATTATTTACAGTCTGCTAATATTGAAGAATACCGCCTAGACATCGAAATATAATAGCACTCTACTACTATATAAAAAAGTACAACAGCAGATAAAAGCCTTCATGCTCCTTGAGAAAATTAATTTCAACCATCACTTGTAGAATTCTACAAGAATTCGGAAATATGTGTATTCAAATTTTCGAGGAATATTTATATATCGAGGTATATACCATCGAGCTCTAAATACGAACATTAGTGGACTCAAGGCTTATCTTCTGAGGATAGTTGAGTCCAATGATGCATATGCACTGATGATACCTATAGCGGATCGAAACATCACTGTCTGGTGTAGAATTATAAATGTGTTGTGTTCGGGCTCTAGTTTACAATTATTATGGGACACCTTTCTGAGAACTGCGTAACCATATATTGATTTTGTTACAATAAAGACTACTGCAAAAAAGTTGATGAAGAAATCTAATGAAAGAATTGTCCCATTCAAAATGGATTCAAACCCGATTATAAAGAATAGATACAGCATAACGTTACTTCGACTTATTTTTCAAGTTTGAAATCGTAAAAATAAACGAATTCTTGGATTTTTTTTTGCGAATAGCCGAAAAATAGCATCATCAAAAAAAATTGTCCTTTCAAGGAAGTGAATTTCGTTAGAAAAAAAGAAAGTTTTGGGTTTTGACTCTTTCACAAAAAATGTGAAAAACTTCTAGAAATATGGCGCCTTCATTGTAAGGTATCTATCGTAACAAGTTTTGTTTTTTGTATTCGTTTGAAATGTTATCACTTTCGTACTGATATACTAGTACCAGTGAAATATCTGGATTTTGAAACTCATTTTTAAAAAATTCCAGGCACTATCCCAAGAACAGTTGTCGAAAAATAAATACAAAACCAATCAATACGTCTCAATACTTTACCATGTGTATGTTGGAGTAGGATGTCCCCATACATTTATCGTGCAGACGATAGAGTCTTTACCAGCATATGTTTGTTGATATTCAGAGCAATTTAGTCTTTCCAAAGAAATTTCACTCTCCCCATGATCTGTAAATGCAAGATGAAGTTATTTTGCTTGACTCCTATTCATGTTTTCTATGGAGAATCGGAACCCCTAGCGTAGAACGAATCTATTGAAAACACGTTTCTAAAACCAGAACAAAAGTACTGTCTCACGACGAGCGTTTCGTAATCAAAGCATTATCAGGAATGGAAAACTGTTTCAAACATCTTGGTTAGCGAAACGTTCGTCGAAGTTGAATGTTGTTGTATTGGCGTAAAAAAGGGTTTTTTCAGTAGACTCGTGTTTATTTCAAACCTATTATGCAGTTATGTCATTAGGTAGACAATGTTTTCTTATGAATATTAGAGGTTCGGATGTTCATTACCTGAAAAACTAATAACAGATCTGTCAACTATAAAAAATAGATAGGATGAAATATAAAAAATATGAACAACGAAAAATAATGTGTTAGAAATATTCAGATGAAAATATTAAAAAACATTAAAAATGGAAAAATAAATGATGAATATGAAAATCAAGAATGTAAGAATACGAATCCGTCA